>RWJN01000250.1:0-46566 GCA_004332605.1 Steccherinum ochraceum
GTATTGCTATCAAGGAGAGCGGTCTCGGACGCTCAGACCTCTTCATCACATCCAAGTATACCGGTATTGGCCCCGTGGAACAAGCTATCCAGGATAGCCTGACCAATGTGCGTCTGTATTAGCCCTTCTGAGTTGTAAAGTCTGACCGTCGTGGCCGTGAACAGATCGGTGTCGCTCAGCTAGACTTATATCTGATCCACTCTCCTGAACTCGTTGGCCCGGATACGTGGGCTCGGTTCGAGGATTTCCAGAAAGCCGGTCTTACGAAGTAAGCTCGATCAGCATTATAAGACTTCAAGGACTCATCATCATAAACAGGAGCATCGGTGTGAGCAACTACGACTTGGAGACCTTGCAGGAGTTGATCAAGAATGCCCGAGTCGTCCCCGCTGTCAACCAGGTGTGTAACCGTCTCTGCTTCGAATGCATGCATGCTCAAAATTGCCGGCGCTTTGTTCTACAGATCAGCCTCAGCCCTTACACCTACTCTCAACATAAAGGTCTAATCGAGTACGCTGCGAAGCACAACATCGTCATTGAAGCATACAGCAGTCTGAGGTTTGACACCATGTCACTCCCGACCAGTCTACGATACTCATTAGATTTATAGCCCCATAATTCAATATCCTAGCGGCCCTGTCGACAAGCCTGTCGCAGCAGCAGCGAAACGATTGGGGGCGACGCCGACGCAAGTTATCCTGTCATGGGTACGCAGCAAGGGTGCTGTCATTGTTACGTACGTCTTCACGCAGCGAATCTGTCCCGCATGCTTCCTGACTTTCATCGTAGGACGAGCTCCCGAAAGGACCGTATGCAGGAGTATCTCGATGTTGGTGATCTGCGTAAGTCACATAAATTGGGTTTTCGCTGGAACATAGAGTACTGACCATTGTTGCAGCTCCGCTCCTTCCAGAAGAGATTCAAGCCATTGACGAAGCTGGGGCCAACGGCCCTCCTACGTCTCTGGCGCGGTCTACCCTGTCCGTGCTGCAGAGCTTGAGCAAGCCGGTATTTTGTCTGTGCTTGCTGGCTGTCATGTCGTGGAGGGTGTGCTCGTACTGGCATCCGCAGAGCGGAGTGTAGACTCAGTTCGACACCTTTGGAACGAGAGCACCTCTGATTCCAGAGAAGAATGTATATCGACAGGAAAGGTTCCTGCGAGGTACTTTCTCGCAGTGCGTCGGTATGCATCGCTGGTCTATCGACGTTGGCAAGGTGAATCGAAATGTTGTTTCACACTATGCTCCACTGAACGACGACGGGTCTGCGGATTGAAGTGTTGTTTTGCCATTCCATGTAACAGTCTGCTCTATACGCGACGTATAGACGTGTAGACTTGACCATGACCATGAATGTTGACTTGGGTGGGACAGCATGCAAAAGAAGTCTTCCACTGTCCAAGCAGGGTTCAAGTACGAAAGGCCTTCAGCGAGAAAGCATGAGGAAGTGGGGGACTGGGTACGTTGAATCTATTTGATCGTTCCCATATTTGAGACAAACGCCGCTCCCGCATGATCTGCCGAAGTCCGGCAACAGCCCGTGACGTCATCCTAGCGACGTAGCCGTTCGCGACCGCCGCTCAGACTCCAGAGGAGTGCAAGTAACTTCCTCTCCTACTACTCACTGAACTCGAAATCGCCAGTAGATATGTTTTCGACTGCACCTCGCAGAATATTCTCCGCATTCACAAGGTCCACGGTAAGTGTTTATTTGGACTTATCTCGCACACCAGCTGAACGTCGCATCACATCGTAGCCGCAAATATCCATATTGTACGTTGCGTTCAGCTCTTCATTGTCATCTATGGAGTCAAAACATCTCTCATAGTCACAATCCGTCCTCTCCTCCCTCACAATCCGCTCTACGTCTTCTGAACGCGTCCATCTCGTCGCCATATCCCCCAAACGCCAAACACCCTCTCAAGTTCAATCTCGAGGTCATCGAGAACCAACCACCTACTCCTGACCAACTACGCACAATCCTTTCCTATGCAAGTGCCTCCCCGGACTCCTTTGTCTCTGCACATCCGAGCACGGCGTCATCGTCGGGTAGTGGGAGGACAGCGGAAGATGTGGCTAGCCTTGCAAAGTCGAACCCGAACGCGTTGAAGTGGCCTATCGTCGTTAATTGGGACAGTGGACGCGCAGCTGTGGGAGATTTGGAGGGCGTGAAGAGTATACTGGAAGAGTTGCGGAAGCAGCGAGATGGGGAGTAAGTGAACTTGGTGCGAGATACTGTGTATGGTCGTGGATGGATGGATGGTATGATGGGAACGTGTAGACGGTTCGTGTCTGCGTGGGTATCCCCACTCACAACACAATGATGTACTATTAGCTACAATGTTCAAGATTTGTGCTCGCCTCGGTCTATCGTTGGATGTGTCTTGCTCTGAGATATTCTTATTTAAGTGTTTGAGGTGGCGAAGCTCATGCCACCGAGGCTAGCTCTTTCGGGTATCTCCCGAGCTACACACACCCCGCAACTCAAGGACTCAAGATTTGACATAATATCAGTCTCTAAGCTTAGCCACTGGTACTCATCGAACGGTCGACCAAGCTATTATTGCTTTGGCAACTACCTCGGCGGAAGTCCTAGGACAATGTGTGCATGATTGTGCATACTGCAAACGAAATGATATAAATCAAAGAGACTGACTGCTGTGCTGAGGTGAACGACAGCATTATGTAACACTCACTAGAACAACTCGGGGTGGGGCCCCGTTAGTAACCAGGCGGGTCTGCTCCAGAAACGGTGCGGCGAGTACCGCATTTTCAACTAGACGATTTATTATAAAATGACTACGCTCGGGATTGCAAGCCACAAAGGCTGAAGTCATTGCCTGGTTCTGACGCTCATAAACCTACTAATACTAATCGTACCGGTACCATTTGCCAGCGAACATCATCTCGAGGTAAAAAAGAGCCGGGACATAGATGGATGCTCTGCGGCCATACTTCATGAGAAGAGACTAGAAGACATGCTCAGCATCTTGCGCGCGTGTCTTGACAGCTTCCATGTACGGTAGAACAGCATCTCCTCCTCCTTCATTGATAGACAATCGCCAATCGGGGTCATGAGGTGTGCCTCGTAGAGCGGACAAGGGCACTCCGCCTGGTGACGCACGGGAAGCCTATCAGAGTGTGTGCGACTTCGTATGGTCAGTACTCACCGCATCCCAGCCATCCTTGTAGACCGTTACCGTAGGTCAAGTCCATCACAGGTATTCCGTGTGTGCCCCAAGTTTGAGCACTGGCCTCGAGCAGTTCAGCGACGAAGCTTCGACTTTCGCCGTCATCCAGACCCATGACGACATCGATGTCATGATATGTTTCGTCATTGAGTTTGAAAACACTGGCATGCGTGATTTTGAACCGGCGACGTATGTCGTTTCGCGGAGCTTCGGGGACGTGCTGGACAATGCGAAACACGATATGAGTGCGCCCACGCGACGGATCGCGGTGTAGTCCAAGTGCTTGTGCGAGTCCCATTCGGTTGGCATGATGCGGGCTATCTCTCCACTTAATCCAGTCGGCAGTTCTCTGAGCATCGGGTGAGTGAGTGCTTCGCAGCTCTTTCTGATACGATCGTGCCGCGGCACGATCTTTACACTCTGGTCTGTGATTAGCACAGATCAGCTTCGTAGACGTATACGCAATGACGGAGCAGTTGATGCGTACTTGTGACGTTGCCACTCTGCTTTTTGACAGTCCTTAGAACTTGAAAACAGCAGCCGTATGAGTTCCCAGTGGATAGGGTAATGGGGCACGACCGAACTTACCAGTAGTATCTATAATTACAACCTGAGCATCGAACCAGCTTCACCTGCGGCTCTCTACGACCACACGCTCCACATACTTTCGCTGCCCGGAAGTCCTCCCTGCTGGTTGACTCGAGATCGAGAGTCTCAAACCATGAGGGTCCGAGAGCTTTGAAGATCGGATGAGACGGCTGGTCGCTTCGCCGTACAAATTGCTCTAAGTCGGGCATCATTCGTCTGTTCTTGCGCAACCATTGAACAACCCAATCAGTGTATCTACATCTCGTGAGATGTAAGACTTTCGATCAATAAGCAAAAATACGCACTGTTTCTGCACCTCAGACTCGATATCCATCTGTTCCAGGACCAATACCATGTTGATGCGAGCTCGAACGATCACTCCTTGAACATCGATGCCGTTAGCAATAGGGATTCTCATGGCGACCATTAACACCCTTTCCAACATCTCTTTTGTATTTGCCGAAAAGTGACCCGTGAAAGTGAGAGCGGCCGAATACCCGGAGTAGAAGAACCTGTGGTCTTCATTAGCGCCAATGCCACCATATACACGAACATTACCAACAGGTTGTGCTCATACTGATCATCTCGACGACCCTCTGCCTCCATCTTCGCAGTATTCGCACGTTCAATGGCTCGAAAATGCGGTAATGCATGTAACGGACGGTCGATCGAAGATTTCCTGGGGGAAACATTGTCAATACATGGCCGTCAGCTACACGACACGCGAACGAGATACCAACATGAGAAGATCAGTGAGGTGATATCGCGCATTAACTTCCTGTGCAGGCGAAAGAGTCACATTCGAGACGACGTCAAGCATTCTCAGCTGCTAACCATGATGTAATTGAGGTCTGGATTAGGATTGCAATGGAGGATTCGCTGTGATATGGGTCGGATGTGTTGATCTATACTTGCCGATAGGACATGAACAAGGATCTGCAAGACAAATATCGTGTCTTCAATCAGGTCCACAGGTACTGCGGAATATTCAGTCAGCGTGCAATCTCGTTGGCTCCGGAAGGATTCGACCGACTCACCATCGTCGGTGTGTGCTCCAAAGCTGAACATGAGAAGATTGCCAAGCAGAAGCACCCATCCTGCAGGTTCTGGAACTGGCTCCGATACCTGCCCGTCTTCAGCGACCTGTACAACCTGCCGGAATACCTGTACTGAGAATACAGCTGCTATTAGGCACGTGCGACAGGCGATAGCGGCGGGTCATACATTGCTGAGCTTCTGCTCGTACCTCGTTGAGAGACGGTAGCTTGAAGCTTGGTCCCAGATCAACGCCCTTGATCTCAACACGAGGGTGGAAAGACGCCTCGTGCACAATTTCATGTTGTCGACCAAGCATAACCTGTAGATTTTGAGTCAACAAGGGCCACGAAGAAAAGTTTTGTGGACCTACAGTGATTTGTCGATTGGGTTGAGGGGAGGACGCAAACACGGACTTGAAAGAACGAGTCGCCGCAGTGAAGTCGATGTGGCGATAGTACTCATACTGTATAAGGTTTGGTCGCCGCTCGGTCATTGGCCTGGCTGAACGATTTGGTCCATCTTCTCCCCTACTCACATGTTGACTGTGCTTTACAGCATGATCATCCATTGGACAGCGATGCTGATGCCGTGCCGCCAGGTCTCGAGCTTCGACCAGATTCTAGATTGTCGACTCCATCACCTCCGAGCATCTTTGGCTTGTTGTCCGCTCGAGCTGAGGGCGTTGTTCCAGCTTGTACAGCGTGCCCAATGAATCGAAAGAGGCTCAAGTCGCTTATGTCCGAACTTCGCAACTTCGAGCGCCTCGTCGTGAGCAGCAGAGCCAGCACACGGTATGATCCGGCACGATCGGCAGCTATCACGCAGTCGTCGGCAGAATCCGCTGCGCATTTCCTGGCCTTTCGAGCACAAGTTTGTGGCGTCACTCGCCGACATGAAGGTTCAACAAGCTGATCACTCTAGATTCTCCCGGGCCGTATTCGATGCACCGCTGCCCTGTCTTACAAACCGTTCACAGGCTGTAAATGAGCAGGAGCTTGGTCTGTCTGCTAGCATCAATATGGGCTTAACGACGATTCTAGGATGGATCCTGGATGCCATTGATCTAGCAAAAGTCACCCGGTACTTGCCCGGTACATTGTCATAAGTACAACCGAATCATTTTCTCTGCAAGGGTGCGATTTGAAGCTTTCGAGTCTGCCGGCGCCGTCAATTCCGGTGATGAACGTTTGAATGCAATCGCGGCGTTTGTCAGATAGCCTTCGCCGCTGAGCATGATCGTGTCACTGTTTAGAGGTGTGTCCCTCAAACTCTGTCATATTGGTGGTCTTCTCATTAATGATACAGCCCTACGGAACTTCTTTCAAGTTGCCGAGTCTATTCAGACGAGTCTTGGCATTAGACTTGGTCATCCAAGATAACTCTATTGCGGTCGCGATCTTCGCAGACTCCAATTTTACCTGAACGGAGGTCTTTATAAACCACGCGACCCCGGTATTCTGTTGTCCTCCTTCTCTGAATACCGACGGTCCCTCGCAGTCTCCTCTAGCCAAAATATAGATCTTAACACGCGAAGACCAATATCTTTCTCCAACAACGCATTCTAAAGCAATCAGATCATGTTTCCTCGCCTCAATCTCCTCATCGTGGCCTACGCAGCTGTCGTCTCTGCAGTCCCTTCCGTCATTCCAGGCCGACCCGCACTTCTCGGTCAGTAGTCCTTTTTCGTCACCATTCGTTCCTTCTGACATCGTCGACGCGTTAGGCTCGTCCGCTCCTCCTGGATCTAGTAGCGGCTCAGGCTCCATCAACGTAAGCCAGTGCGGTGCTGGAAAAGTGCAATGCTGCGAGTCGGTTCACCCCGCTGGAGCTCCCGCCGCCGTTCACACCCTCGGGTTGTTGGGCGTCGTGCTGCAGAATGTCAACGTCCCCGTCGGGCTTACCTGCACTCCCATCTCCGTCATCCACATCGGTGGATTAGCATCTGCTTGGTACGTCCTGTATTGTCGACGCGTCGTTCCATTCCGACTCATGGATGTCACAGCAATGCTCAAGCGGTCTGCTGCGAGGATAACACCTACGGTAGGTGGTCATCCTCTCGATTTTCAACCTGCATTGACCTATCCTGGATGGACAATTTGTAGGCGCACTCGGTGCGAACATCGGTTGCACCCCGGTCGACCTCGGCCTGTAGTCGCGCCCTCTCGTTTTCTGTCGCATGGTTTGTGACTGTAATTTTATACTCAGGTGACCGTGTCGCTGACTGCTACGATCAGATGCTTATGTTTTGCACGTCCATTGTTGTCCACCGCCGCGGAAGACCTCTTCTCTCCCATTGTACCCTGATATCATACGTTCGTCATTATAATAGTGATCCAGCTTTCAATAGATCTTTCGAATTTCTGACTCGCTACTGTCTGACCGCGACTTTTTGCGGGATATCTCTTCGATTTGATAGGGAGGGACTGGCGTGACACGCAGTGCACCCTCAAAAAATTACAATCATGACCTGCGGTCTGCGGTCCACCCGACGGTTCTCGCGAGACGACCTGTCTTTTGTGTCCGGCTCATCTGAGCTTCAGTATCGAGCCGAAAGAGTACGGATGGTACTAGCAATGGTCGTTGTCACGTTGAAGTTTGAAATTTTGAACGCATTGCCGAAATACGCGAAAGAGAAGTGGGAGACCGGGTACGATGGGTCTAGCCGGCGCTCGGTACTAATACTTGATGTTACTTATCGGGCTTCAATCATTTCTAATGCAACCTAATATGCGCTAATCTCTCGTTGTTATCTGCTTATTGTTATCAACCCTTCTCAACTCCCACGCCTGGCCTCTGTCTGAGCCGAGAAAAGAGCGATCAGAAGCGACGGCGATGCTAATTGTCTCTTTTGTCTTTGCATCGCGCTTGATCATCGTGAGCCACTGCGAGCTACCCTCAAAGTCCCTCCAATCCTCAGCATGGCCACCCATCACCCTTTGTTTCTCTTCTCTCTCGACTCTATATCCTACAGACGTCTTAGACCATCCACGTACTACCCGGAACTCGAAGCAGAATGTTGCCCGTAGAGCTGCTGGTTTCGTTCCTGCTTGCTGCATTTACCGGTACGCAAGGTCGTTCTCCTTTACTGTCGTACAAATATCTGATGAAAGCTTGGCCAACTTTCAGCATCTTCACTAGTGCTCGCCGCACCGTCCCCGTTCTACACAGTGGAGCTCATGACATGCGGCCAGTCGCCGAACGGTACCGCGAGTCGGGTGAGTCCTATCACGAACTTCTAATACCTCGCGTTGGCTAACAAAATCTGTCGCGTCGTAGTGCGGAGATGTTTGTGAACCTGTCACCAGGGCTCAATCGGTACGCTGCACACCATCGTATTGTTTGAATACACGCTGACTCCGTTCTCCAGCTATGCGAAGGCTTGCCTTATTGCACATGCACTACGGCCCCCGCGGACACGATCCAAGCGTGTTTGCAATGCCACATCGAAGATGAGATGCATAGATATATCGGAGACTTGCGGCTAGAGGTTCCACCAAAACTTCAAAGTACGTCTTACCAGTCTTGCTCATCGGAGTTCACACTGACACCAACTTTCGCTACAGCCTACGCCTCAATGTGCGACAACATCCTCTCCACTCGTTCACTACAGTCTCTTCCGGAACTGCAGTTGCCTCCGGAGAACCCCAAGAACGAGACCCTCGACCGCCGAGAGCAAAGTGTCTGCGTATACGGCCTTCCCGACGTCACTTTGTTTCCGTCCAGCAGCCTTTCCAGCTACCAATCACCTTGGTTCCTGTTCGCCTTCGTCGTCGTCGCAGGTGTCTCCATTCTCCAGATTAGACGGAAGAGCAACAGCAATACTTCCAATTCTTCGGAGGAGGCTTGATTGATTTGGCTTGATTGTGCATTGTCACCGCTCACGTTTTCACCATTCTGCTGTATTTTATAGATATCTTAACTCAAGACTGCCATGTACCGATATCCCTCATCTTGCACACACACATACCCTACCCTGTCATTCTTCACAGTCACTGCGTATGACTCTGCAATCACAATATAGTTTTTCCAGATACTCCGAAGGTCCGAACGTCCCCCTACCTCGATCATCGCTGTGATCCCGACTGGCTGCGTCGGAGAGGACGGATTGGCCTGTCTCAACGGGTAACCCGCGGTACGATTGCGATCTGGACTGGCCCAATCGTGTCTCCAACACTGCTGCTCATGCCGACGAGCCTCTCCCAGTATAGATCCTCTCCGTCCGGCATGAACCAGGGTTCGAGGGCTGCATGGCAGGCCTCGCGTTATATGCAGATAGATGCTACGATGCGATACGTTTATTCAGTTTGCTTCTGCTCAATTGCTTACAATACAATGTATCCACTAGCGACGTCAAATACACTTGTCGATGAGAACAATTCTCTGCTCCACTTTCGTTACTTGGACTCCTCGACGGTCTCGGGCTTTGCGATCGGACCGGAAGCAGCCCAGTACGCTGCTCCCCCAGCAATGCCGCCGGCGATAACGTGTCCAATGACAGGCATTGCGCCTCCCATGGCCACAGACTGAGCTCCAGCCACTATGCCGCCTAGAGACAATCGAGGTCAAGCTGCGAAGACGATGTGGTGTGAATGCCACTGTCTTACCTGCCACGGGCCCTTGGGATCCAAGACCGACAAGTCCTAAGACAGCTGGAGCGACGACTGGCGCCACCGCTGCACCCGCGAGGGCCGCGCCCCCGATGATCATAGCTTGACCTGCTGGGGTGCGACGCAGCTCTTCCAACTGCTCGGCTGTGCGGCCTAAACGCACGGGGAACAAGTTTAATCGGCGTCGCTCGGGGTAATTATCCGAATGTATGCGACGAACCAAGTTGCTCTACCATCTTCCCTGCTGCTGGCGTCACCATCGGACCCACCGTAGCACCAACCACGGCGACTTTGTTAGCTGTGATGCGACGCCACTCTTCCAGGTGCTCGGCTGTATGGCCTGAACAGACGCAGAACAAACTTAAATCAGCGCTGCTCGATGAGAACATGCGTTATGGATTTTCTTACCTGCCATTATCTGGCCGGCGGTACCAACTTCCGCCGCTTTCTTGGCAGCAGATTCCATAACAGGAGCCATCGTTGCACCAGCCTGTTCCAAGACGGGAGCCATCGCTGCACCAGCCTGCTCCAAGACGGGAGCCATCGCTGCGCCAGCGTGGGCCGCACCTTTGAAAAAGGCGGTTTGGCCTTCCGCGATGCGACGCCGCGCTTCAAGTTCCCATTGCATCGCGCCCTGGTTGCCTAAACGCATACATGATCACACGCAGAGTAGCTTCGCTCAGTCGTGCTCGGTGGGGACGTGCGGTGGCGAGTTTCTTACCTGCCATCGGGGGAGTAACGTTCGCTCCTTTTACTGCGCGGGCACGGGCCATACCAGAGAGGAAGGCGGTTTTGTCACGTAGTCCTGCGATCGTTATGGATGGGTAACAATCCTTGACGATAGAGGCAATCCCAACTGGGACAGTGCGCCACAGGTCTATGGAACTCACCGTCCATGGTTGACCGATGTGTGCTTGCAGTGACGACGAGACTGGCTGGCGATGGCGGAGGGCTCTTTGTTCAGAGGTGAGTATGGGGACGAAGGGATGAGAGAGCCGAAAAGACTGTGGCGACAGGTGATGCGCACCTCTTTATAAGAGGACGAGGTGAAGTCACAGCATTTCTAGAATATGAAGCAGTCCACTCACGTACAATATAAGGTTCAGTCACGTCGACTCGTGGCGATGAGGTCCATATGTAATGCCATACAAAAAAGACGGCGCGACAAGGAACCTGCAGTGTTGCGAGTGTCTTTGAGGATAATTACGTTGTACTACAGTACAGCAAGTTCCTCTAGATGTTCTCTGTCGAAGGAGGCGACTTGTCTCTCGTACAATCATTCCTAGGGACTCGGAAGACAAAGCCTCAACAACTTGAATCTACCCTTGCACATCGTCATCTGCGACCCTTCAAACCCAAAAGAGTAGCTCCTCCAGTGATACCCCCTGCAATCACGTTCCCAATGACCGGCATCGCTCCCCCCATTGCGGTCGCCTGAGCTCCGGCGAACCATCCGCCAGCAGCGACGACACCGCCCATCCCAGCTTGCCAAGCTGCAGCTAAGCTGCCTTCGAGCCATCAACGTCAGCGACATTTGAAGAACAGGATGCACTTCGACGTTCTTACCTGCTACTGGTCCGATGGGCCCAAACCCGACTAGTCCTACGGCGGCCGGTGCTACGACTGGGGCCACCGCTGAACCGACAACGGTCGCTCCTGCGACGATGATGGCTTTGCCAGCCCATCCTGTAGCACGGTAAGTAATGATTCCTGAGAGACGTCCAGCTTGAAACAACTCTCGAGTTTCAGAAACTCACCAACCATGGTTTAGAGATGAGAGTTTGCAGAGACAAGTGAATGTGGCGAGATGTTGAGAGTGTCGAGAGAAGTTAGGGCGATGGGCACCTCTTTATAGGAGAATCAAGTGAGGTGAACGCGTTTTCCAGCAGAAGCAGTCCATTCACGTACAAATTAAGGTTCGGTCATCTCAGCTCGTGGCGAAGTGATTCGTACTGGGAAGACGGTGGCACAGGTACAGTAACGCCGAGGTCAACGGAGCTGCGCTTGTCTTCGAGATACATGGGGAATGTTCACGAATTACGTACTCGTACTGTACAGCGGAACGTCGCCAAGGACTGCGTCCCCTCTAGACCATATTACCACGATGCCCAACAACTTGGATATTGCTGCAATCCACACCACCGTCACGAATGCCAGTAATGGCACGCGTGGCTTGTTCAAACGATCCAATGGTGGAGATACCTGCGACGGGACATGTATCGGGGGCCACAACATCGATCCTAAGACCGCGAGGAGCAATCAGCGTCGCGATACCATTGTCAAGGATAGCACAAACGACTCACGGACCACCTTGGAGACTGATCTCCTCTACTTCCAATTCCAGTCCTGCGCGGAAAGGTATAGCTGCTTCCACATACAGCTCCTGGCTGCCGTCGGTCACATCTTCTGACGCACAGGAGATCCACGTTGAGTTATCGATGCCGAGCGGTGCTCCCATGTTGCCCGCGAAACGGATGCTCGACACGGCGTGGACAGTGCCTTTGCTGAAGACGCTCCGGAGGTCGAGAATGAATCGTGCTACAAGATTTGCGCAAACTCTGTTGAAGGACGTATTAGTCTAACGTGGAAAGTGGGGTTAGCGAGGACGTACGCGTTCACGACGAAGAGGAATGAGCTTGATCCGTTTGACTCGTTTTGAACGGAATCAAGAATGGGAACGACGACGTTCATGATGAAGAGCATTCTACGAAGTGTCAGTGCATGTTCTGGCGCAGGGAATAATCTGCGATTACCCGAAGTACACCGTACCTATATTTTGAGAGTTAGAAAGTACGACATGAAGTCAATCAAAGCAGCCTACCGTCACGAAGAAGAAGCATGGTCAACGAAGGTTTCAAACCTTTGATTTTGAGGCTTGTCCGCCATATATCCGCGGTCTTCATCCATGTCAGTGCAAGCACTACGCCGTCGCTTAGGATAGCTGCGCTGCGCGCCGCGAACGCCACTGTTGAAATGAGTACGTCATATCTATCCAGGAGCTGAGCTGGGACATACAGCTACAAGAAGGAGAAGGGAGAAACGGGTTCAGATGACGGAATAACCAGCCTCAACAAAGAGGGGCAACGCACCGTCGATCTTGACCCAGAGTGAGCCTGCTGGACAGCGAACAGACTCCATCCTGTTCAAAAATGGATTCCGTAGCTGAGTAGGAATACTATGCATTAAGTGATGCGATGAGAACGTCATCATGAGAGCAAACACCGGTAGTACTTACGATATTGACGATAGGTACAGTTGCGGCGACGAGTAGAACCGTCAGCGTTGGCATGACAGCATGTCCCCAGATGGCCCAGATTCGAAGCGCAGAGAAGGCTGACATTTTATCAGCCATTTCTTTCGCTAACCAGGAAGAGGAGACTACTGCACGCACCAGCAGTGCCCAAGAACCCGAGAGATAAGAATATATCTGCAGAGATGATCTCGCCCTTGCATCTAAATCGGGGACCTTAGTAGCGTCAACCATATTCACATTGATGCACCTACGCCTGCGTGAAACAAGTCAGCGTGAATTGAGAGAGGAGATGGTGTACAGTGGCCCGTACCCAAAGACGTGACGCAGGTGAAACGAGGATTACGACCCCATACGAAACTAGGACCCATCTCTGAAAGACGAATATCACGGTGACGAGGCTGAGTCTCCGCCTCCATATACATTCCACTTCTCTCGAGAACGTGAGGAGCGTATCATACGCGACTAGACCTGCAAAATGTATGTGAGATGGCCACAGTGACTGTGTCGAAACGCGGATCTTACAGAATGCTGCCCACGAGTAGGCTTGGACAGTGAAGCTGCATAGACGTGAATCGTGGTCGTGGGGTATCCGGGTTTGTGCCAACCTTGTAGTACGTTCTTCCATGCCAGGTGCATTGTATGATCATGGCATTGCTATATAGGCCATTTACACGGCTCATGAGATTTACAGAACTCTCTGAAGGTGTGAAGAGGCCGAGTATGCCAAGGGATTAGCTGACTTTATGCGGAAGAGAGCGTTCATGGTCGATGATCAACCGACACTGCTCGGCAGCAAGGGCCAGATGACCTTGCACTATCCTTCTTCGACTGACGTCTGGCGAACGATCTTTTTCTATAATCTCATTGAATCCGCATGCAGACCATGGCCATCACCTGAGAGAAAGACCCCGGTTTTAGTTCGAACACCTGTAGCTGGTAATGCTGACTCACTGACATGTGTGGCGCATTTGCCTATCATAACCTTCTCGCCTCTTCGTGGTTCAAACGCCACACTTGCAGTGGTGAATTTGGTGAATGGTCATGCGGCATCATATCGCGCTGCTGGTTGAAGCCACGCATCGGTAAGGCGGTCGCTTCCAACGTCTCACGTAGCTCGCAAGATAAGGATCGTATTTGAGGATATGCTCGGTTACACCGACGTCGTCGAACACAGGCTACTCGCACTGTACATACAATCTAGAGTCTCAGCAAAAACATCAGAGGACAGAGTGCAAGAAAAAGATTCAGTCGCGAGTCGCGCGCCATGCATTCAGATACGTTGATCAAAGCTGGCCCGCGATTGCCTTCTTGTATCGGTTGCACACGTCTCCCAAAACCTCGTACGCCTTTGCCGCAATCCTGAGGCGAGCAGTGAATAGCTTCACATCGAGAAGTAAGTTTTTGACTTCAATAAGGAACTTCAGATGAGACGTACGCGCTCGCTTGCCGTGCCCGAAGCGTAGTCCAACTTTTCCGCAACCATCTGGAGATCTACCCTGATCTGGAGGTGAAGAGGTTGATGACGATCATAACTGCGATGTCTAGAATCACGTACCATGGCCCATACATTCTGAAAGGCCTCCAAACGAGAGGTCACCACGTTGAACTCCTCGATGGAAGGGCTGAGCGTCGAAGTCGTGTATTGAGACGATTGGTTCCCGTTCATGCGCTGATCCTGGATAGCCACTGTGAAAGCAGAGCAGGTTCGGTACAGAAGACGCGTTCAGAATTGAGTTTACTCACACATCTCGACAGACGTCTTCAACTGGCTCATGCGGGGGTCGTTGCCGAGAACCTCAGCCTAGGTGAGGAAGGTATCAGCAGAGGATAATCGTAGCCAGAATCATGCGACGCTCACAAAAGTCGAACAGTAGAAGTGAGGGGAAAGAACTCCAAGTGCTCCGAGGACGCCACCAGAAGAACACACATCCAGAGCGGAGGAGAGTTTGAAGATCTGGTAGAGAAACGTCAAAAAGGCGTAGCATGAGTGTTGCATAGCTTACTGCCAGCGTCATCCTACGTGAAGTGCTCAGATAGACATTCTCGCGGGACATGGGAAGTTCAGAACGTACTGTGAGAAAGAATGGCCCAGCACGAGCGGTGACATCTCGCGACCGGCCAGGGAGGAGACGGAGATCTCGTCAGAAAGGTCAAACTCTCGGACGATGCGTGCCCATTCGGTATAGGACTGTTGCACTTCAATGCGAAGGCTAAGGAATTCATCGTGTGTGGTATGGGCTTTGCTCTCATGGCGTGTGACCGTCTACTCATCGTTCAGAAAAGCAGTCAGATCACGGTCAATCAGGTGAAGGGATACTTACTTCCATCCATGTTTTAGTCATCAGTTTCCTTTCCCTGATAGGTACATTTGAATCCAAGAGCACGGTGAGATACTCGTTGTTAAAGGCTATTCAGGGATCAAGTTAGCGCAGAGAGAGTACAGTATAACAGCCGTGGACGTCACCTCGGGCAGCTTGTTCAGCATCTGCAGCGACGTCAGAGGACCGCTGCAATAAGCCGTGGTATTTCTGTGCATATTTACAACGGTGATCAGTGGTCTGAGCCTCGATGGACGATTCTATACTGACATTATACGTAGCCGTCCACTTGTTGATCAAAGCTTCCATATCCAACTTCAATTCGCCGTCCGCGCCATCCGCTATAATCCTGGTGAAGGTCAGGAGAATCCGGTTGAAAGACCGATTGCATTCGATCGCGGCGAGGGCCAAATCGTCGATTTCATCCAAAATGTTCTGTTGTGCAGAGGGACTGGACAGCGCATTCTCGAGGTCGGAGAGGACCTTGATCTGAGCGGTCATGGAGAGTTTGGAAGATGCTTGAGCGAGTCGTACAACGTTCTCGACGGCTTCCGTGAAAGACGCAGAGGATGACATCGTTGACGATAATATGTGCAGAAAGAGAGATGATGGTTGGCAGTTCAAGTGGGTGTGGAGAGCCAACGATCCAGATAGGTCTTCGTTCTTAAGGACGTGGCCTGAGAATGGGACGACACCAATGTTCTTGGGGTCGTGAGTCCGAGGTGGACATGAATGGACGTAGCGATATTGGACTCCCCAATTTCTGCCTTGCCAGGAAGTCTATGCTGCACGCACGGCGTATCAGGGCACATGATGCTGCACGCTACGATCAACGCCATACCAGGTCATCCAACGCCCAAATCCCCGAGAAAAGCCTGGTTGACAGATTCGGGGTATTCGTTCGAGATGTTCACTACCCTAGCCACGGCGGCCTGAGGAGTGAGTCCGGGTCAGCCAAACTCGCCTGTAAGGCCTGGCAAATCCACTTTCACTCACCAACAAGAACCATTCTTCGAATTATCAATGACTGCAGTATCCTAGAAGCGCGATTCGGAGTCCTTAGACTAGGCTCGATACTGATATGAGACGACTCACTCGTGTAGCGCATCTCCCACTTCTCCCACTTCCTTCTGCGCCTTCTCACTGGCATAGTTGGACTCTCGGGTCTCCAGGTTGGATCGCGTGGCCGCGCTGATGCTGTCCTTCATCGGAGCAAGATAAGTAGTTGGCGTGCAAGACAAGGTGTCGCAGGGGATGATCAGGTCAAATCTCGTGTACGTCGTGATACATTGTACTTAGCAGTCGAAAGTAAGTGGCAAAAAGCAGGCGGTAACACGAAATCATCTCAGGCTGAGATTCTGAGCGGCTCCTAGCACTTGGGCGTCTGCATTCGGTCCTTCATGCACATGACCGGTATGACCTCCGGTTCGAGAAACGACCTTGTCGATTACCGTGAAATATCCATTCACGGTACAGCAATCACTAGTGGGCCTGCTTGAGACCGCGCGCGACTCTTCGACACCACACTGTAGTATGATCATATTACTGGCATCTACTTATGCTTCGGGAGTCGGGACTTCCAAGGCTCGCCTGGTGAGGTAACTTGTGGAATCATATTGCAAGTGGTATCGTGCACACTTCTGTCAACTTGAGTTCAAGTGCTTTGTACAGGTAATAGTTTCAGTCAACATAACAGGACGAGTCAAAGAACCTTCAAGATATAAGTCTGGGAATTCGCCATACGTGACGATCCGTCCCACAATGCACGCCAACGATCAAAGTTGGTCTTTGATTGCGGCTCTGTATCTTGCGCACCCATCACCGAACGTCTCGTAAGTCCGGGCGATAACCCTCAGGCGAACTCGGAACAACTGAAATCGAAGCATAAGTTGGGAATGACAAGATGTTATGACTGTTGGAAACGTACAGATGCGCTCTCCGTATCACACACGAAACCTAGTTTTTCTTCCATCATCCGAAGGTCTGCGAGCATCTGGAGATAGAAGAGAAAGACTGGTCTCAGCGACAAGGAAGGTAAGACATTGACTGTAATCTCAATGACGCACCGATGCCCATACACCGGCGAATGCGCCCAGACGGGATGTGACGATGTTGAATTCTTCGATAGAAGGCTTGAGCACGGAGGGATTTGTGTACCGGGTTGAGTCTTGGTTTCCGTTCGAAAACCCATCATGGGTGCTCACTTTGGGAGCGAAATAAGCTTAGTAGAAGATATACGTTCAAGAGCTGATACACTCACGCATACCGACAGATGCCTTCAGTTGGCTCATACGAGGATCACTGCCGAAAACGTCGGCCTGGACCAAGAGGATATCAGGAGAGGAAGACTGTTTACGATAGAGCGAAACTCACGAAGGTTGAACAAAAGAAACGAGGGGAGAGGAGACCTAGTGTGCCGATGATTCCGCCTGAAGGAGGGCACACACCAAGAGCGGCGGAGAGCTTCACGATCTGTAGAACATTTGTTTAGGATATCATGAGATGAGGAGTGCACAAACGTACTGCCATCGACATTCTAGTGTGAAGAGGACGATAAGACAGATGAACGCGCTCGCAAAGGAGTATATAACGCACTGAGAGAAGGATTGATCCATCGCTTTCAACGCAGTTGAAGAGAAATAGGGAGTCATCTCCGAAACAGATATATTGTCAGAGAGTTTGAACTCCTGGACGATACGTTGCCACTCGCTGTATGCCTTGTATACAGCTACGCTAAGATCCGAAAATTCTTGGGAGGTGTTATTGTATCTGCCCTGCTCCGATTCGACAATCTTGATGCATTGATGGGTGGAGAAGAATTTAGAGTCTAGACGTCTAGACGAAGTTCATAAGCACTTACCGCGATCCATTCCCGAATCATGTCTTTCCTGTGCGTCATGGGGATGTTAGGATCGGAGAGCAGCGTGGTATATTCATCCTGGAAGTCTACTCGTCGGGTAAAATAGCGCAGAGAGAAATATGGGAAGGAATGCAATCACCTCGAGCCCTTTGTTCAGACACTGCGGCGACGTCAGAAGACTCTGACAGCATATCGTGGTACTTCTGCGCAGCAATAGGGAGAATTGAGTTGACATTGTCTCGAGGTAATGGGGAACTCTGCTGACCTTGTATATTGCCGTCCACCTGCTGACAAGGGCTTCCATGTCCGTCCTCAATTTCCCGGTGGCGCCTCCCGTTATGATCTTCGTGAAGGTGAGGAGGATCCTGTTGAAAGACCGATTGCACTCAATCGCAGCGAGGGCCAAATCGTCGATTTCATCCATGATGTTCTGCTGCGCGGCGGAACCGGACAGCGCAGCTTCGAAGTCGAACAAAATCTTGGTCTGACTAGGAACAGACAATTTGGGAGGGGCTTGGGCCAGTCGTTCGACATTCTCGATGGCTTTCGTGAAAGACGAGGGTGACGACATCGTTGGTAGTGTGCGGAGAGTAATCCTGTGCAGTTGAGATGGGGATGGAGATGCAACGGGTCTAGGTGAGATCTAGTTTTAAGGTGGCAGAAGATATCCCTTCCATATGGTGCCGGTGACATGGATTCGAGCTGCATACCATGACCTCATAAGCGAGACTGGGGGTGAATGCACGTAGCGACATCGGGTTTCATTCTTTCTCTATTTGAAGATGCTTTCATGATGCTACACGGCACATGATGCTCAGCACTATGATGAAGGCCGCATGAAGTTGTCCGATGTCTTGAATCCTGAAGGACATCTCATTCCCAGTCTAAAGAGCAAATCCATGTCAGCCAATCGAGGCATGGAGGTCTAAAAGTTCCATTCTGCTCACCAAAAAAGTGCTTCTATAAGTTCGAGCCCCAGATATCCCGGAGTTATTTTTTCGCCGTTCGGAAAGACCTTGCAATGGTTGGATAGAGCGTCGACAGTGGCGTCGAAGTTGGCGACTGGCAGTCACCAGCGCTCTGATCGCAATGCGGGGTTCTCCGAGACTCCCTCCGCCTTTGACGACATGTAGTTTCAAGTTTACCCTCACAATTCCTTCTTTGCTCAATCGTTTTCTGTTCCTCCCATTCTCGACGAACCCGAAACCCGAAACCAAACGCCCTGCCATGAAGCAGGGTCTCAGCACTCAGGAAACATGCGTTACGAAGTCCACCATACCCAGTTGCAACGCGCCGTGGCCGCTCGTACACCACACAGATTAAACGTGCATAGGTCGCAATGATGACAGAAGTGGAGGCATTTATCTGCACGAGACAGGGGCAAAGAGATATGCTGTCTAGTGGTGGTGAAGTCGAGGTGGGCGAGATCTGTTCAAGATCTGTTTGTGAATGCGGTTCGTTTTTGATGTCCACTTCTCTACCTTACCGATACCGTGTATTCATTCAAATTTCACAGGACACAAGACTTACCAAAAGAACTACTCCGAACTATGTTACGTTGACGAAGATGCAATGTCTTCGTCACGTTCGCACCCCTTACAGACTCCAGCCTCGCCTTGAAAGACCCTGCGACTTCGCCAGACCAACTTCGAAGGACCTCACCTCTTGCACGTCTTGCGGTGTCAGTAAGTCCGCAGTAGACCGATGCATAGCTTACGCCCATCTGACGAGGACTTTGGCATCAGTGCATCCAAGTTCTGCGATCCTTGACAAGCCCGCGCTCATCGATAATGACTGGTCCCTCAGAGGCTGTGTGGTGCAAATATGAGAGCGAGAGGGAGTGCGCACCAACTTGATGCAGCTTTAACTTTTACCACCAGTGAGTGTCTCCTTCTGCCATTATACAATTACGCAGCACTCATGCATGGTTACGCCCTGCAGCCGATAGTGTCATAGTGATGAACAGAATAGAGATTAGCCACGGGCCAGCGACCGTTCTTCAGACTGAAGAGTACGATGCCACCGCATCGTCTATCCGCCCCACAGCCGCATCGCATTCCAGTTTGTCTCCACAGTGGAGACTAAGGCGAAACACAGTGACCAACGCTGTACCTGCCCCGCTATGCAAACGCAAAGGTCGATATCCTCCGATGGAAATCTGCGAGCGCGTCATGGACTTAGTAACTTCTTTCACTTGTAAGTTTAATCTTTCATGTGAGCATTTAGTCACCTGCGAAACATTCGGCCAAAAACATCAATGACAAGAATCAGGAAGACTCGTCGCCCTTGGCCCCCTAAAAAACCTCCTTCTTCTGCCTTAAGGCCTAAGCATGGTCTTACATCCGTTCCGCGGGCATTCTCCGTGGTACGCGATCCCGATACCTATTCTCCCTGATAAGTAAATGTGCTCTCATGGTCATCCTGATTTTCGTTCAGCGGGGTATGCAGTAGCGATTCACGTCAATCCTTTACTTGTGTGTTTCATCCTAGGTATCCCGACTGTGAGCTGTGCTCTAACAACTCACGCCCATACGCGTACATAGTGGGTACGTCTCGTCCGCTACTCCGCCCTGCCGTGCTGATGATCCGGATTTTCAACAGCTTCCTTTTTCTGATCTCACATTTCGCGGACCTGATTTTCGATTCAATGTCTTCTACTCCGGTTAATCGGGGATATTGGCGACGAATGAGTCTTTTCGACATGGTGACAAGGAATGCTGGATCACACACAGCTGTCCACAGTGGCCGGGTGTTCCCGTGGTTATCCAGACAGACATCCCGACCTCACAGACACCAACGGAGTCGCGGGTGGTGATATGACTGACTCGTTCCCTGTGTTCTCCAGGCGCGTCGTCAGGATTGCCGAGGTCTCAGAGGGTCTCATCAGGTTTCACAGCCTGTGGTGAGCAACCCGTTATCTTGAAATCTTCCTTGGATCGTACTCTTGCATTCATTCTCTGCTCTCTCATGTACTGCTATCTCTTGTCACATGACCATGGACGATTTATGCAGTATTCTCACCTCACGACAGCAAGAACGCAAGTCATCGGCTAACATCCGCTGTTGCGACAGGAAGCAACCCGAAGACGGTATGCAAAGAATTCCAGTGGAGCACGGACTCAATGGCGACTCACTGAACACGGTGCTTTGTTACACAGAAGCTGTTACGAGGCTTGGGAATAATCTTCACGGTCTGGTCTTCCATGCGTCGCTTTGTACTCCATAGATGCGTGCATTCCCCGCTTTCTCGGTCCTTGACCGAGCTGCTTTACGATCGCTCGGAGGATTGTCCCGGCTAGAGCACACCAGACCTTGGGAGTAACCACGAGTGTGACCATTGGCTGAAGAGGTATTTAAGAAGTTGCGGCGATCTCTCAGAGTCGACAGCACCTCACCTGTTGACATCTTGATCAGTTCTCAGAGCCTCTTCACTTCAACCATGACGCCAATTCTGCAGGCCATTGCGGTCTGCGTCACAACATTTTTTGCATGGCGATTCGCCCGCTGGATCCTCTCGCGCAACACTCTCGACAATGTACAAGGACCAGCTACAACGTCTTTCTGGAAAGGTGAAGATCCTTGATCTATTCGCAGTGTACGGATCTAACCTTTGTATCTTCAGGCCATCTATCGCCACTGTTCAACCGCCACGGTTGGGACTTTCATCGCGAGCTCAGCGAGAAATACGGGAGTGTGGTGTCCCTCAGAGGCGTGTTCGGGGTGAGTGCCGTTGACGACACAAGACCGCGCCGTCGTCTCATCGTCTGGATTACTAGAGAAAAGTCCTGTATATCTTCGATCCGAAAGCCATGCATCATGTTTGTGTGAAGGAGCAGAACATTTACGAAGAAACTCGTGGCTTCCTTGTGTGAGTACCTCGAGTTCTTCGCCCTCATCTCATCCTAACCTCGTTCATCCAGTGCCAATCGCATTTTATTTGGGGCCAACCTTCTCTCCAGCGCGGGTATGCAGCTCTTTCGACGGCCGGTATTTTCTTTATACGACCTGCTAACGCATCGCGCAGGCGATGCTCACCGTCAGCAACGGAAGTTCCTTAACCCAGGTTTGTCCTCATTGTAATGTGGTCTACCACAAACTCACTGACGCGCTTATTCACAGTCTTCTCGATCAACCATATGCGGCACATGATACCAATTTTCAACAACGTCTCCGATCGTGTACGTTGGTCGACCGTGTTACTGTGTATCCGTCGCTGAATTTCTTACTTCAGCTCAGGATCGCTTTGAAAGCCGCGGTTGAGAAAGATTCTGGCTGCGATATTGATATGACGGTTTGGATGTCTCGTGTCGCTCTCGAGTTGATTGGACAGGCCGGCTTGGGATATTCTTTTGACCCTCTCACCGAAGAGGTGGTCCACCCATACGCTTCGGCTATCAAGGCATTGCCGTGAGTAGCCTCTCTCTTTTTGACCGCAAACTCTGACATTTTTATTATCAGTGCCCAACTTTTCTCCTTGGAGCCGTTGCGTGATTGGTTGCCTTATATCTACAGTACAGTGCCGCATTCAATCCTTCTGACTTTGGCGAAGATCATACCCTCAAGGCGTATTCGAGCCGCCCACAATACCGCGTACATTGTATGGGATGCTTGCAAGGAGATTCTGGTGGAGAAGAGGGCTGCCATTGCTGCAGGCAAAGAAGCTGTGTCTCAGCTTGCGGGAGAAGGGAAAGACTTGCTAAGTGTCCTTTGTGAGTACATCTCAGTCTGTCTTCCTACCTATGGTTGACATATAAGCACGTTGGCAGTGCATGAGAACTCTAAAGCGCAAATCAACGAGCGTATCTCGGACGACGACATTTTGGGGCACATGTCGTCAGTTTCACCTGACTGTTCATTTCGAGCCTGTCTGATTCTAATTGGTCTACAGCGCATTTATATTTGCTGGAACGGATACCACTTCCAGCGCACTGATTCGTGTTTTGTACGTTCTCGCGGCGCACCCTGAAGCTCAAGCAAAACTCCGCAAGGAATTGAAGGAAGCTCGCGCCGACGGACAAGAGCTGTCCTATGACGACTTAGTGTCTCTGCCTTACATGGATGCTGTGTGCAGAGAAACTCTGCGCCTGTACGTCTGCTCTTCATCACTCGGTGATGTCGGGGCTAATTTGCCTTGACAGCTATTCACCGGTGCCGTTTATGACGCGAGAGTAAGTTTACATACATACCCCAGGCTTGTTCGAGCGACTGAAGCTTATTGCTCGCTACCAGAACGAATAAGGATAGTGTGCTGCCTTTGCATACTCCTATCAAAGGGAAAGATGGGCAGCTCCTGGACGAAATAGCGGTCCCTGCCAACACTATGGTCATCATCGGTATCCTGGCTTCGAACAGGAGTCAAGTGTTGTGGGGTGAAGATGCCCACGAATGGAAACCTGAACGCTGGCTGGCCCCGCTTCCGGAAAGTTTGACTGAAGCTCGAGTTCCGGGTGTCTACTCACACTTGTAAGTTTTCTGCCATGTAACCGTGTGACGTGGCTAAAGATGAGACCAGGATGACATTTTTTGCCGGAGGCAGAGCGTGCATGTTAGTTTGTCGTCTGTTCTTCTCATGACCCCTTCGCTGATGGAACATTATCTCCCAACTGCAGCGGTTTCAAATTCTCGCAACTTGAAATGAGTATGTGGTGCCTATGCAGTGCAACTCAGCTCATCACTGACAACCTTTGCGAGCAGAAGTCATTCTTGCAATGTTGATAGAGAATTTCACCTTCGACTTGTCCCCGGACAAGGAGATATACTGGAATTTCTCGGGTATCGTATATCCTACAGTCGGTCCTGTAGATGCGCAGATGCAACTACCATTGCGCGTCGCTCTTGCAAGCAGGGACTGATTTTCTACGCGTTGGAAGCCTAGAGATCCATAGTCTCAGCTGCTGTTTCTATGCCCGATGTGTAACTGTTCTTAGTGTTCTATAGTCGGATTTCGAACATGTTAAGCTAGCTCACCAGCCCTCCTCATGTTTACGAAGGCATACTGTGCTCGTCTATCAACGAGCTCAACCTAGCTATACCGTAATTTGACTCTGAAGAGATCTGAAGCTCTGAAGTCGCAAAGGCCCAAAAGTGCATTCTTAGCCACAAAGAAATCGTTACGTAAAGATCACAAAGCTCCAATGCCGCGTTGTGTCGAGGTTTACTTGTGACCGTTATCTATGTGCATTATTCAACGTTCGACAGACGGCGCGGGTCTAGAGAGAATGATCATGGCAAAGTAAGACGGATGAAACCTTGCGAAGGTGGCGTGAACAAACTATGGATACTCACTCTAACTTACCATGCTGTCGGATATGGTGTAATGGCTAACATTATCGCCTCTCACGCGATAGCTCGGGGTTCGATTCCCCGTATCCGAGCTGGGGATGTTCTGATTTGTTTTTTCTCTGCGCGTATTGTTGTGGTAGGGTGTCGCACTGCCTATGCGGTAATTCGTTTCAAACTGATTCTCAGTATATTTGTGATGCAGAATAGGGTACAGACATAGACTCCAACCTCAAACCCTCGCACTGATAGGAAGATTCTCGTCATTCAACACCTTGATAGCCAGTAGCCCCCGCTCATCAAACGTATGCATCTTCTCCAGCAGGAGCGGCGTACATTCCTCCAAAACGTCCGCCCCATCCGTGAACACCATCTTCACCGTCTCTAGATTCGCAAATCCATTCAACACCTCCTCTAATCTCGCCCAATCCATGCTGTCTTCCAACACCTGAGATGGCGGTTCTTCTTCCGCTTCAAAAGCAAATTTGATAGTGACGTTGCGCATGGACGTGGAATCTTGGACTGTGGAGAGTATGTCGAGGATATTTGTGCAGGTGTAAAGTCGCTCTTCTTCCGACGACTCTTCAATCAGTGGTTGGTCGTCGAGGAGAAGTAAGACGGATATGGACTTCAGGTTTGGACAGGTATTCAACCGGAGAAGCCTCCACCGTAGCTGATTATCTGGAAGTATAAGCATAAAATCAGACAATGTCTCCTTATGCACCTATGATGAGGAATGGTACTCACCAGTCGGTAACTCGTCGCCCATCAACGTCAACGCCACATCCAAGTGAAAATGAAGGAGGCTAGGTCCAATATCCCGCATCAACTCTCCGGTAGCCTCTATGTGGTCCCACCCCGCACACTCGGCACCGATGGCAGTCAGCGTGTTCACCGACTTCGTAAAACGCATGATCTCACAGAAGAGACTGGAGCACGGCGTGTACGAGTGTCCAATGGCAAGAGCGTGTGCTTGGAGCTGCGACGGTGGCCCGAGTTCTTGTAATCGTCGGCCAAAAACTCCGAGATTGGGCATATCGGAGGTGCGCCAGGTGATCTCGTAGACATAGAAATGCAGGACGTCGCCGAATAGCCGGAGGATGTCGAGCGTGTCTGCAAAGTCGTCGGTGTCCGAACCTCCTACCACCGTGACTTGGTCGAAATCGCGGGGTTTCGGACAGTATGGCCTCCCACAGCACCTCCCATCACATCCACCAAAACGCACTCCGAAAAGGTCGAGCTTCTGCAGCTTGGGCATGCGCGTGAAGAGGTCGTCCATTTCGTGCTTGCATATCTGAGGTCTCCCAGACGACAAGTTGACTTCTCCCTGCAGCCGCAACTCCTGGATGTGAAGACCAATGTTGGGTCGTGTGGCGAGGAACTGCAGGAAGCCGGTGAAGCCGTGACGAGAATCACCGACAATGACGGTTGAGCGGAAGAGATGGTGTCGCGTGGAGTTCAGCCACTGTCTCGAGACAAGAGAACATGCTTTGAGCGTGGCTTTGTCGCCGTGGAGGTGGTCGATGGTTTGGTCGACGAGTTCAGGAGGAAAGAGCGATGAGCAAGAAGCGCCCGAGTATTTGCAGGGCATGCGCATGAGAGTAGCGTCGTCAGCGTCGTCGGAGAATCTGCTGTCATCGTGATTCTCTCAATTCGTCGCTTTATATACGAACCCCTTTGAGTTCTCTTTCGACCTCTTCAATGTCCGTAAAGGCTTAGCTCGATGTCTAAGCAGCCAGATGTCCAAATTGTGCAGAGACGATCGCCGATCTTGCATTCGAAACACGTACGAATCTCTATCCGCCAGTCGCGTGCATTCCTGTCTGACTCGGCGGCGGTCCATATCCAGCAGACGTGTACGTTGCGATGCCATATTCAGCGGCCAGCTCCTCGCAAGCTCATGACGTCCAGATAGTCAACGGGCTTAGCGGTCAGTCAGCGAAAAGAGACCCCTCCCCCCTCACGAACTCAAGTCCCAAGTTAATAAAGGACGACAGGTTGAATATTCCATATCTGTGGCGAAACGCGGTCCAAGAAGATTGAGGAGAGTACTGATAATAGTATAAGGGGGGTGTTCTGCTCGGAAATGATCCAAAGATCGTGTCTTCTATTCTGTTCAACGTTCAGCGCGTTCAGCGTCCTATGATAGGCGTGAAAGCTTGCGACCTAAATCCACCCCGGGCAAGCGAGAGGGCTCTGCTCACCCCTTTCAGCCGAACACCGAGATATACGAATCTGAACCGTTCCAAATGCAAATCAGTAATGGAAAGTTGGACGCAATCTATCTGGTACGTACCAGTATCCAATCTGACAGTCCCGGAACGTGTAGTACGAGCCCTCGTCATATCGCACGACCGTGCGACAGCACCGTGACCTTCATGCCATCAAACTTGCTTCGAATGCGTTGTGCAGATGCGCCAAGGCCTTCTCCAAGCGCAGGATCCATGTTTTCGCGGTCAGTTGCATCGATTGGAGGTAGGGATGGGTCCAAATGAATGGCAAGCATCGAAAGATTTCGTAGAGACGCTACAGTAGAGGGTAGAGCACCCCATTCTACCGCGTTAATTTGTCCCGGGAATTGTTCGAAGTCGCCACGGTTGATGTAGGCCGTGCGAAGGTATATTCGGATAGATGACACCGACGACGACGGCGGCAGTGTTTCGAGGACGTGATTCACCAGCCTCAGTTTCGCTGTAAAGCCCGGCGCCACAGACTGAACCAACATGAGGTTGAAAACGTAGACCTCGAACTCGATGACCTCGAGGGATGTGAGACTGCGTAAACCAAGGAAATGGATGTCTGACGCGTCGGCTGTCACCAAAATATGAATATCTCGAGCATATATCCTTGACAAGCGTACATACCGGATATCAAGATCGATTTCAAGCTGTGGAGCCCGCTTAACGTCGGCTGAAAATGGCGCAAATGTGCTCGAGGAAGCAGTACCAACGAGGCGACCTCGCTCAAATCCACCCTCTGGTTTAGGCACTCAAGAAATGCACGGTCAACATCTTCGAGACGGATCTCCGGAGACTCGTAGTGCATCGCGCATCCCACTTTCGTGGTCGGATAAGTGACTAGCCGCGATTGAGGACTCGGAGTGCTTGCTCCGGGCGGGTGCCGATGCCAATAAACTGTTGTCCTACGCAGGAATAGTGTCTTGACCGTAGGGAACATATTGATGAGGTCAAAGAACGGGTGCCAATCGACCTGTGGGCCTGAGGTTGCAGCAGAGCAATCTGTCAGGGACAGCAGCTCCAGCGAGATAGGAAGCATCACGTCCCGGTGCGCGCACTCGGCGGTGTCGAGCACATGAAGGTGCTCGATGGCGAGTGCACGCAGGCGTGGTAGCTGTTTGAGTATTTGGTAGATCCCGTGTATCGTGTTCCAATGCGAGCCTTTGTGCGCGATACGGAGGGTGGTGATGAAGTGGCAGCTTGAAGGGTCCTCCAGAACGAAACGGTGAAAGCCAGAGAGGTTATGCTCCTCTCGAGCATTGTGAACGAGGATTGACGACAGTAAATGTTTGCGTGCGACAGCGTGCCATTCTTGGGAGACAAGAGAGCAGCTCTTGAGCGTGACCCTGTCGTTTGCCAAGTAGTATGTGATGTTGTAAACGATGTCGATGGGTACAATGACAGCGGATTTGTCTGCAGTATTGCTGGAAGTGTTCATGGTGAGTGTCGGCATCAAGAAAAGGCTGAGTACTGAGTAAGGAGGACAAACATACCTATTTTCCTTCGCAAAACCAGCAACTGAAACGCGTTGCACACCGTCACGGACTCGGAAGAGTTCGGTGTGGTGGCAGTTGGAACGTTTTACTTACCATATACGGAGCGCTTATCTTAGACTCGACGGTCCCAGCTCCCATAATCCCCAACTGTTTCTCCCAGGCAGTTCCCATCAACCGTTCGGTCCCCATGTAACATCTCAATTCTCGACCACCACAGCCCTCTTCCAACGTTGCTAAATGCTACAGACACGCCACTCACCGCTCACCATTTCCCGACGTCAAGAGGCAACCACCGCAGCTGCAAGCATGGGATTCGAATAGATGCACGGTCCGCAGCAGTGGCTGTTCACAGCATTCACAGATGAGAGAACAAGCTTTGGTGAGCCCAATTTTCGTTCCGGTCTTGACCTCTACTTATGTGCGACTTTTCTCCATCGACGCAGTCGCAGAGTGCTGTGGTTGCGACCTATCATGTCTCGCAGTCAGGTCCGCAGGCCAAGAAGATCGCCTCCGAGAAGATGCGTCAGGGCTGCCAAACAACGAGCAGACGCTTGCAGTGCATTTACAGGATACAGTAGCCAGATGCCCCAGATTCGTCGTTGCGGTACCGCATGGGGTAGCCTCGTTAAATCAGCATGCTCCACAGCACTCATTCCGCTACATCCCTTCAATCCTCTTGGCGATCTTCCACTTTCTTCCGCCATCTCAATCTCTATATTCCATAGCAAGATGTCGATAGGGCTACTCCTTTGGCTTTGCGCAAGCCACGACGACTCCACCTCCCGCTCTCTGCCAGACGCGTCTGCACCTCTGCCGGAACGCGACGCAGCCACCACCCTCACCTTCTCCCGCGACAGCCTATTGCACACCACCCTCCTCACACGCGGCACAGACAATACCGTGTACGTCATCGACACCAATAAGACCCAAGATCGCACAGTCATACGGAGGGCGTACCCGGGGAACGAAGCGGCGTTTTCGGAGGTGGTGAGGATAGAGAGGAATACTTTGTCTCACGACAAAATCACCTTTCAAGGGTTCCCCGCGCGGAATGTGAGCGCATGGTTGAGGAGGTTAAGCTTCAGTGACCCGTACGTACCTCATGTCTTCCCTGATGTCTGAAGACGTCACTGACCATGCGCATTGCAGAGTCCCGCCCTCAGCAGAAGCACCACGTTACATATGGAGGGCGACACACGCACGCGAGATCGCAGTACGCATCTTTTCCTGTCTACTCGCTCCCTTCTACCCTGAACTCACTCGACGCACTGTAGCTGTATACACAAGACGACGCGTCCGAGCCTATCGCGTGGTTTCGCGCGTCCTCCCTCTCGGAGCCGTCACCGACGCTCTCACTCCAACCCGGCGCATATCACATTCAGGACGCTATCGTAGCTTCATTAGTCGTCGTCGAACAACGTCACCGTCTTCATAGCCCACAAGGAACCATTAGGGTATCGCGCAAACCGACGTGAAGGGATTGGGTAACTTAAGTTATAGATGAGATGTATGATATTGAAGATCTTGATGCGCCGGTCGTATAGCTGAGTACATGTATCAGGGATGAATTGTACGATGGTGTAACCCAAAGCATAATAACTCTCAAAGATCCCTTCAGTAGAAGTCTGTCGTTCTTGGCCTTCTTGTCTACGCATTTAGGGCCCACCAAAAAACAGCTGCAGAAACGTGATAAGATCAGCTGTAAACTAACGACGCAAAGGCGGAAGATTACTTACGTCGCCATTCGTCCTTCAGCAATGGGAGAGGCTGAATCTCCAGCAAATTCAGCTCAACAAGGCGAGCCAAGTTCGCAGTAATGGTCGCTTGGAAGTCATTGAAGAACCCAGGATCGTCCATAAGCAGCATCCTCGCCTTGACGAGGTTCGGGAATGTCTGTAGGACCTCCTTCAGCCCCACCCAATCCATTCGGCAGCTCAACGCCTCTGCGAATGTCGCGCTATCCCAACCCAGCACCCATGGCACGTCGAACTTGAAGTGAAAATTGATATATCGAATGGTGGTAGAGCCGGACGCAGAGGCGAGCGCGTCGAGGACTCGCGTACACCGCCATCGACCGTGCTCGGGACTCTCCCATAGCCTGAGGTTCAAAGGGAGGACGAGGATGGACAAGGTAGGAGCCGTGCGCAGGCTGAGGCCGCTGTGGTCGGTTAAGTCTACGTGTTGAGCTTGATGAGTATAGGTCAATGCGCGAGAGCCACAAACAAACAGCAGCTCACCGATGGATATAGGCTCTCCCATGGCCAGGTATAGACGCGAAAACGTCGGACCGAGCTTGTGCAGAAAGTCCCTCAACGTCTCTACCTGCACCCCTATCCGCAATGGCCCGATCTCGAGGGATGTAAGAGAGTCCCTGGTCTCCGTAGAGGCTAGCGCTGGAAGGAGGTAGAAGAGCTTCGGAGCGGCGGATGCCAGGGAGTGAACGCGAAGCTGAGAGGGCAGGGCATTCGGTTGTGCCATCTGTGTGGTGACATCACGAAGAATGCTCTGCGGTTGTGTCTCAGGTTCCACTTGCCAATCTACACTGAGAGCATGTAGATTCTGCACTTCTCCAAACAGTCGGAATACTTCTACGATCTCCTGGAGTGGATCTTCTGCCGATCCAATTCGGAGCGTCAGAGAGTCCAAGTTGACAGAACGCGGAAGTAAAGGCCTTGATTGACAGTCGTCGACGCAGCCTGCAGGTCGAAGGCGTAACAGGTGCAATGTACGAAGATTTGGCAGATGGAGAACGATGTCCTGGAGGGTGTGCTTGCACAGTCTCGGGAAACTTGACGAGACGTTAGGCCCGCCCAGTGCATAACCCTTCCCTACCAAGGAGAGATCACGAATGCAGAAGCTGATGCCGTTATCTGGAGCCAGTAGATGATCTCTAAAGAGCTTGAAATCATCTTGTGACCAGCCTTTCACTGACGTCTTTTCGAAAAGGTGAAGACGGCTCACACTGAGCCATCGCCTTGCCACCAACGCGCAAGCTTGCAGAGAGGCTTTGTCCGTGTGAAGGTGGTCGATGACACGATCCAGAAGCTCTTGAGAGAGGGTGCTGGTGAACGGAGGGGATGAGACAGGCTGCCCAGAGTCTCCCTTAGCATGCTATAATCGCATCGTGGATTGATTTAGTACACGGACCTATCAAAACCCTTGATACGTACGACGTACCGCCATGGACGCTCTTTCGTGATGAACAGTCCGGGAGAATAGAGATCTCTCTCGTGTCGATTGCTCTGCGAGGTCGACGGAATCAAGCGGGGTAGATGCGTTCCGGATCTGAAAACGAAGTTGTAAGCTTCCTCTGGCACGACGAGTGCATACAGCGCATCGAGAGAACGACAAGAAAGATGGTCAGATGAGACTCACGGTTGAGAACAGCAAATGCCTTGAGCCGAGTCTATCCTTCTGCTAGATCTTGCCGCGACTCAGTTGCGAGAGACTTCGTCCGAGAGTGTGACCAGCAACGTTCCCCGTGTTGTCAAACGTCCTGAAGAGGCTGGAGGATGTGGAAAGGGGTACGATGTGTGGCGGAAGATGGTGGTCTTTGAGTAAGGATGACATTGGGAGCAGTGGGCTCGGTGAACGATGTGGGGAGCACAAAGGGGCGCGGGTCAACTTGACGCTGGAAATATTGCAGGGGGCTGTGATGCGTGATGCGTGACGCGGTACGTTACGCGACGCGTACCCTCATGTCCTCCCCTCTCCGACAATCCCAGGCCTTTTGCTTCCAGTCATCATCATCTCTGGCCCGCTCTCTCTTACATTTTTGACCCCAACACTCGTCAAAATTGCTGATCTGTTTGTCAAGGACGCGACACATGCGCTCCAGTCGCTCGGTGACGGGCTAGTGGTCGGCTCCTCTAGGTACGTTCTCCTGCTAAAACCATATGTCCTCCAATTGCTGACATTGGCTTTCAGTTCGAACTTTTAGCATCTTGTCTCCAAGCCTGGCGGCACATATCGTTAGGATCCTGCGTATCGTCTGAGCCAACGCCGATTTCTATGCTTCACGCCGAGTCGTCACGCTTATCGCCAACTACTCGATTTTTCACCGCAAACCACTCAGTCCCGCTTTCGCTATTGTCTCGAAAGAAACACGACGACATATTGGATTCGATGTTTGCTACCACGGACGTCGGGGTGATTTGACTGCTAGGGGATGAGCGCGTACGGCAGATTGACGAGTGTCATATGTGTTAGACCAAAGGTGCGTTTTCTGGTGTTGATCCTTGTCTAGTAGTTTGCTGAACCTTGGCTCGCATGTAATTATGCACTGTCAGACCATGCTATTGTGGATGTCACGTTACCGAGCGAAGGAGCGTCCTTCAACAGCTCCGACCGCTACGTATGGCCTCAATTGGAAAGAGGAAAGAGAGATACTGGACAAATGCGCAACCACCATTTGGATGCGATGCAGAGAAGCGAGAAGATGGCAGATGACATGTACTGCGGAGATGGAGAGGTTCATATTGGGATTTTGTCTGGCGTTTGGCGTGTCGAGAGCATTGGCGAGAACGTCCGCTCGTTCGTGAGGGCAAGGACCGTTTGAACATGGTCAACTGGCGCAAACATCCTCTATCTACGCATGCGACAGAGGCCAGGAGCAAGCAAGCACCAGACGATGCTTTTGGGACAGCAGTGATTGCCGCCTTAGAGCAAATTTTACTACACCTGTCCGCCGAAGCTGTCAAGCGTTCGCGCTCGCAGCACAAAGCGCACACTGCAATGCAAACTGCTGATGGGGATTCACACATGTAAGCCCGTCCCACGTCGATGGCGTGACCTCAGTGCTGTACATGCATACCAGGGTCCCCTGCGCTCGCACTACGAGTGAGCTCACCCGACCCCTTTGCCCCGACTTCCAACATCGTATGCACGACCATGCCAGGTTCAAGCGGTGATTCAAAACCCATTGGGATCAATCCGTGCGTACCGAACTCGCTGTTACCGCACACCAATTCGTTTGCCAAGCCTGATGTAATTCGTCAGCAACCCCTCTGGTACCGTGCATGCTGTTGTCCAGGAGATTCTTACCGCGCTCAAAAGTTCGAAGATCGTACCAAGGAGAGCCGAGGGCAAATGGGGTCGCTTTTGGACCATGTACAAAGAAGAAGCAGACGAGTACGATCAGGAGTTTCTGGAGAGGTACCGGACTGACATGAACACATCCATGGTTTTTGTGAGTGCTGCTGTCTGATGTATGTATATTAAAACTCATAGCTGTGGCCCCAAGTCCGGTCTCTTCACCGCTGTCTCCGCGACGGTGGCAAGCATGACCGTATCTAGTTTGGGTCCAGACCCGAACAAGACTACCCAGATTCTCCTCCAGAACGTCCTGCTTGTTCTCAACCACACGTCGGGCCCTCCTCCACCAGCCATCGGATTTCCGCTCGATCGTCCCGCCAATATCGTTATTTGGTACCAGTCGCTCCTCTACGCTAGCATCGCATGCAGCCTCTTCACAGCTCTCGGCGCTGTTCTCGGTATACAGTGGTTGAGCGGATACAGCAGTATCGACGAGCGCGGGTCGTTCGAGGTTCGTTGCATAAGGCGGCAGGCGAAGCTCGACGCGTTGCATACGTGGCATCTCCGGCGTGTCTTAGAGGCACTGTCCGTGCTTCTGCAGCTCTCCCTCGTTCTATTCGCTGTCGCCATTTCCCTGTTTATGTGGACGCAGGAGAAGATTGTGGCTTTTATTCTCATCATCGTGATGGGAACCGGCGTCGCTTTCTACTTCCTTTCCATCATCCTTCCCATCGTTTACCAGGACTGTCCCTTCGCTACCCCTCTCACCCATTTCCTCCGCGGGATACCTCGTCACCTGCAACCCGTTCTTCGTCTACTACGCGGCAAGACTCTTGTATTCCAGTCCGTAATCCAGAAATGGCGGCTTCGACTACAGTCCGGCTCACTACATTCGTTGCTGCTTGGTCCTCTGTTCAGGCTACTTCATCGAAGATGTTACGTCCCTCTGCGAGAGCTCGTTAGTCAGCTCTACAGCACACCACATGATGTCTTGTCGCGCGTGCTGTCCTCTGCATCCACCATCTTCATTCAAACCGGCCGAATCATTTGGCGGGGTCTGTACCTCATCATATTATTCCCGTGGGTTGCTCTCGCGGCCTGGTCTTCTACCGTCGTAGCAACAAGTTGGAAAAAGCTATTAGCGCAGTGCGGGCATGTCTCGGACCCCCAGACATCACATCATCCGGAAAGACCGTTGCAAGACTCTCTTCCGCTCTCCCATACCCTTACGTCGTCTCCCCGAAACATGGCTACTCTCCGACGTCAATTTGTCAGCGCAATGCATTGCATGTTCCTCGATCAAACAGAAGCGAACTTTCGATTCCTCACCTCGATTGGTCGGGCCGTGCGGTCAATCCCAACCACAATCAGCATCTACTCAGCGAATCTCAAAGTACTGAGACGCGCCAAGCCCGTCGCCATCGAGGAAGATGCCAAAGAGCTGGATTTGTCTCGATCTCGCTCAATCTTTTGGCTCTTAGAAGTATCAACTGATCCCAAAATACGCCTCGATACACTACTGCTTCTGCCCCAGTCCGATTGGACACTCGATGCGCTTCGGGAGAACCTGTCCGTAGACATGCTCGACTTTCTCCTCGACCATCTAGTTCGTTGTTTTGAGAAAGGGACTGACGGCATGCACCTCATGACGTCGAAAGAGGAACAGGCTGTGCAGATCTGCGACGCCTTTCTCTTCGTCTACTGGGAGCTCCACATCCTTGATGTGCGTACCGCTACCTGTTGGATCTTAGGGCCGGGCCGCAGCTTCGCTCAGAGCCATCACGAGATTCTGGATTGCCTGATGCTGCCTTTCACTCAATCAGACCGCAAGGCCAAGCACTTACCGTTGCACTTAATGTTCCTCACTATCAGATCACATGTTGACGAGCTGTGGCACTACGTCAAAAGTATTGCACCTCGTTTGGGCGAGCTTCAGCCCAAGTCAGATGAGCTGTGGAGCACATTGCAGAGGAAGCGTACTACTTCAACCGTCCCAGTTACGGGACCTTCTCGTTTTGCTCGACCACGTCTCCATCTTCACACCCTAATCCTCATGTCGCAAATCTCTCGCCGAGACAAGTGGGGACTCTCGAACAATCTGGAACAGCTGCGAAACGTGATTGCACACTGTTGCGAGCTAGGTCCATCTGCCACAGAGCATATTATCACGTGCTCCGTGGCGTTCGCGACGACGCTGGGCTATGAATTGAAGGGAGATGCAAGCTTGGGTATTATAACAACACCGTGAGTTGAGTCAGCCCTGTGGATTGGAGTATGTGGCTGACATTCATTCACCCGGTTCAGAAAACAAGTCAGTATTTCGGCGGCGCATGCTATACTAGAGGGGGTACGTCGACGTCTTGGAAGCTACACTTGTTACAATGGGGCCGATTTATTTACCTAGATCCCGAGAGAAATTGAAGAGTACGAACAGAACGAAGAAGATGCCTGTCATCTGGTGCACAGTGGCCTCGCTGTGCTCACAGCCAACATTCGTCTGCTGGTCTCTCTGCGCACACCGGACATTGCAAACCATCTGTTGAAGCTTTGCACCTGGATGTACGACCGTCTCGTCAATCAGCGATACGCAGCTCAGTGGGTTCGGACCCTTGCCGGCTTCCTCCGTCTAGTCATCTATGCTGTCTCGACCACCGAGTTCCCTTACCATCTGTCTCCAGAGGGCTGGTGTCCTGATCCAGCGCACCTGAAGTGGCTACCGACATTCCTTCAAAAACTAAGCAGCCTCTCTGGTGAACAGAGCGGCACACTTGGTGAAGACGAGGTGCACCACGCCGCAGCAGACACATTCTTACTGCTGGCACGAGGAGGCAGCATCGGTTTGATCAGCGAGGACGGGCTATTTGCTACCTTTGACTGGGTGATTGGACTCTCATTCCCCGCTGAATGGCCTCCAAATATCAAGCAGATACCCCTCTTCCGCTTGCAGATGGCCATGATTGGCGTGGTGGACGCCTTGATCAGAATACCTGGGCACTTACCGCCTGACTTCATCTCGCAATTGCGAACACGCATCGTCTCTTCACTTCCCAATGTCGTTACACATCCTACTCAATCGTTGTCCAAATCCGAGTCGGAGAATTTCAAGGCGATCTACGAGCGCGACAAGGCCTTCATTGACACCCTGCTCTCCCTTACACCCCAATCCTCTGACAGGGAGAGCTGGCTCAACGACTCGGTTAATGATGCCTACGTGCGTGCATGGGCGCACATTGTCCATCGGTGGTTGATTCCAGATCCCGATGACCCTGTTTCCCGCGTTCACGACTTCTCCCTTGCGTCCTTGCTTGCCTGCACGAAGCTATGTCAAGCGACTGCGGCGGATTGGGGAGATGACCTCGCTTGCATTCAGCGCGTGGCTGTAGTGGCTGTATGGCACGAATGGTTTGCTTGGTATTGGACCGATAAAGCACCTGAGGATCTGGATGCCCTCGTCGAGCGTACGCGGATAGTCATGAAGCTGGATGCTCGGAGCGCTGTAGGCGTTGGAGCGTATGTTAGCGAGCTGAGGTATTACATGACTCGTATTCGCAAAGATTATCCAAGTCACGTCGAAGGCCTACATTTCCCCGACTTGATCAGCACTGTGGAAGGAAGAGAAGCCGAAATCAAGGAACTGAAGAATTGGGCTCTGCCAGCGGCGACCTCGCCTGGGATCCTGACCCAAGGTCAGCGTCTTCGGTAAGTGGCATGCTGCTTGCGAATCATCCACGTCTGATAGTGAACACGTATACGGTATAGGAAAATAAATTCTTCCAATCTCGTAGTTGAACTGGTTGGAGAGTGAGTCGAGTCGGATCGGTCCAAGGGGGGTTCAGGCGCGCTAGCGCCGGAAACCACTCCCCCCCCTGACCCCGAAAACCGCGACCACCTTAGGTAAGCCTCGCAGTGTAGTAGGCAACTCTTCCGTTGCGTGTTTTTCAGACCAACATGTTTACATCGTCTTTAGAATGTATAGTATGCTCGTCAAATACATGCTCTGAGCCTCTATCTCGCGTTCGGCATAATTTAGACTGAGGATTCTTCGAGACTACGGTGCTGGTCAGTTTTCGGGTGTTTCCGAGGCATCTGTAGTGTGCGACTCACTTCGGCCTCCAAGTTGCAACATCGGTGCACAAAAGGTTCAAGAGCATAGCAGGCAGCTACAATACCTTCTGCCAAGTCTTCAGCACAATAATTGCGGTTTATTTGAGCACAGATCGGAGAGTAGATGGTGGTGGTACTTAGGTGCTATCTAATCATGCGCCGTGCGTCAATCTAGGGTGGTGGTCGCGGTTTACGGGGTCAGGGGGGGGAGTTGTTTTCGGCGCTAGCGCGCCTGAACCCCCCTTCGGATTGGATCGGTCAGACTCAAGGGCAGCTCGGCCGATGCCGAGAGACCCAGGCTGATAAGATTGATCTGTCAGTAGCATGATCTGCGAGGGAGATTACCGTGTTTTCAACTCTTCATGTTATTGATCTCCTCCTACATAATCGTCTCAATACTCGTAACACCTTGGCTAGATGCACTGATGGTGGTACCGAATAATAGCATAAGCCGTTTCGCTCTGTTTTCTGAGTTCATCCACGATCCATTTGCGTTCTGTCCACTAACTTAGCGCCCGCGCAGATCTCGATCAAAGTCAATTGTCCTCAGAACGGCAGGTTTCAAGACCTCCGCCAACTCTCCTTCCGCCGCCCGGTCTTCATGCTGCTCTCCATTCTCACGCCTGCTATCCTATAAACTCCCTCTTACGATCACGACGCAGCGCCGACCTCTTCGAAGTTCGTCACCATGTCGTTCCTGGTCTCCCTCTTCCGTCGCTCCCAGCAGCACTACGACCGTCTCGCGTCGGACTCGAGCGAGGAGAGCACCTCGAGCAAGACATCCTCCTCCGAGGATCTGCTCGAAAAGGACGGGGGAAAGAAGCACGAGGCCTCTTCCAATACCATCTTCTACCTCACCCTGGTCTGCGTCGTCTGCACTCTCATCAACCTCCTCGTCCTCCGCGTCGCCGAGTACAAGGAGGCGAACCCACCGCCGCTCAAGAACCTCCGTCGTCCGAGCCAGTTCCCTGGTCTGGACAAGATCGAGCGACCTGTGCCGCCCATCGAACGCTCGATCATCAACTTCCCCTTCGTCGTCGGCCGCGTCGACAAGCAGAACCCGCGGAAGGTGGTGCCAGAGAATGCACCTGATGGGATTGCGAACGGAAACAGGGTGAAGGTGGTCAACAGGGTAAGCACAGCTTGTTCTTCACGATAACGGCTGGAGGTCCTCAATACCTCTTCGACAGATCTCTACCGTCCTTCAATTCAGGGCCCTTGATTGGGGCATGGAGTCCTGCGAGCTCACCGTCCGCATCCCCGGAGAGGACATGGTCGTGGACAACGGCAAGAGCAACGCCACGGCCTCCTTCGTCTTCGGTCCTACCCACAACCACGTCTACGTCCACACCCTCCTCGCTCCCCACGACAAGGTCCTCGACGGCCGGAAGCTCACCTACGCCTCCATGCCTGAGCTCGGCGACAAGATAGGGTCGCTCCATCTCGATTACGGCTTCGAATGGTCGTACACTTTCCCTTGCGCTATGGATTCGCTGCACGCGTTTGCGTTGGTCGCGGCTGATGAGTCGACTCATGTGGAATGGTGGCAGGACAAGCAAAGCTTGCTCCCAGGTATGTTCATCTTCTGATCCACGCCTGTCTCTACCAGTCTCAGCCCCGAGTTCATGACGTACTGACCTACCTCTGCCATCAGCCATTTACATCGAGCAACACGCGACGAAGTAAAGTTCGGAATGCTGTAGAGGGCAGGACCGTGTTATGATTTGATTGTACCCCCCTCGTGTACATTGGCATCGATTGTATCATATTTTCTTTTCGCGACCTTCTGATCCATGCTACTTCCAAGGTCTTCGTCGCGTCCTACTGCAATCCTGCCAGGTCTGCATTGTGGTTTTGGGCAGTGTAGAGCACATCTCAAACGATAAGCAACATGCTCGGAAGGAACCCTCCCGGAACCTGCGACACAACGCAGTCCGGACAATGGACGATCTGAGAACCAGGCTGGAACAGTACGAAGCCGACTGTTAGACAATTGCAATGCAGGACTCCGCGAGGTTCGTACCTAGAGGTTGTTTCACCGGCGAGCACATACCAAACCAACTTCCGTTCTTGTGGGGTGCCGCCACTCGATCGATCGGTTTTCTTGCGGAGCCGCTGGCAAGGCTTGCAGATACGCGCCGTTGGCCTGTGTAGAGTCTCATCGCAGCAAATATTGCTCATGAGATCCCAGTACAGAACTCCTAGAGGGTACGACCTCTCGGATGTGGTGCAAATACTCGCGTTCTGAGACGTCCCCGACGCGCTAGTGAGCTCGGATCCATCCATTAGAGCGATGATACGAAATCTTCGCCTCCCCATCGAGCTACGCAGTGTCTTGTTCTGATGACAGAAGCAATCCGTGGTGAGACGGGCACGGCGTCGCTGCCAGTGGGTTCGGAGCATCTCAGCCCTCAGGCTGGTCACAGCGCTCGCCACACAACAGAATCCGAACAGTGTCTGCACTGGTACAGTGATGATTCACATTGATATGCAATGAGGTCTACGCTCTCCATCAGCTGGTGCGCGGAGAGGATGTTCCGACGGTGAAGTATATGGACACCGTGCACTGGCAAGTCGCGATCATTCCTAGATTCGAAAAGACAAAAGGATGCTATTGCCTGGATAGCTCGAGGGCGTACATAGATGATGGTGGTTTTGATGTTCTCATGTCATGCTGAGGTGGGTCCAAAGATAGCTTGGCCATCTGTCATTCGACCCAGGTGTCTAGGAAGATGGAAGCCTGTTCGTCGCTGCAGGCGATGATGAATCCCAGTGTGGCTGCCTGCGAACCACAGAGATAGTACTATACCCGAAAATCTCTAACCGACTCATCACGGACCTGGATACTTGCTCGAATCATGATTATCTGACGTGCCCGAGTATCGACATGAACTTACTCGGATGCACCTCACCTCGCCAAAGTACGACGGCTCCGCAGTGTAGTCTGGCACCTACCACTGCCTCGTTCGGGCCCCGAGAGTCGCTGAGGATTGCTTCCGAGGTTCATAGATTCATAGCTCCATGGTCCCGTTGTGGAGGATGTCTACATCCTCGTTTGAAGACGGTGGACTTCCTCACCCTGGTTCCGAATTGTCATGCCGCGATAAGATTGCAGTCGGGCTGTTTATACCGCAGTTTCATCTGCAGGTAGTCTGACAATTCCCCAAAGAAGCGGAGAGGGCGAGGCAGTGACGCCTCACGCAACTTCTCCCTATCCGGCGTGCTCTGCAGACGAAGGTGCAGAGGGCACAACAAAAGCCTACAACTTCAAGTCGTGGCGTCAATTCAATTATCATAAGCGCACCGACTAGCAGAAAATAGACTTTACCAGCTATGTCTTCTTCCCGCTATAGTCTCACCAGTACCTGAAATCGAACATGCTTAGCTTGAGATTGAGTCGCCCGATGGTGGAGGTACAATTCAGAATCGAAGTGGTGTATCAGGTGTCTAGTAGAATTTCGGCCGCTCGCCGCTCGGTGCCTGCAAGCGGCCGGTGCCGAGACCGGCCCCGGAGCCGGAGCTAGCGTAGCATTCGCCTTTTTCTTTGTGCCTCCATCTTCTACTCTACGCCTTCATGCAACCGCCGTCTCCGAGCAGCCATCCTAGGGTTTCGTGTCTCTGATCGGCTTGCTATTGTTTCATGTCTTCATCATCGACTGGAGAAGATCGGCAGCGGCGGACATGAAATGTGAGCCAAATCTAGGCTCTCGCCGAAGAGTGGGTGGGGCTTCGCAGGGTGGCTTGCTCACGGCGCGGTGACATTTGTGTCAATTCGGATATCTGCGTCAAACAATTGGGTCGGCCATTCTCGTCGCACGAAGTCCCTTTTTGCTTGAGCTTCGTACCGTTCCGTCATGGGCATCTGGTTTCCCACCGACCCGTCACCATCTTCGACGACCATGTCTTTCGAAAGACGTTCACCGACGGAAGAGCGCAAGTCCTTGCTCACTGGATTCGATGCTGGAGAGAAAGAAAGGGATTTGACTGGTGCGTACCGCGGCGTCATCGTCTCTATGCTATGTCCACTCACAGTGATCCGACAGTATCTGACAAGAAACGGCGCACCTTCACATTCAACCTCTTCGCTGTGTTGGTCTGTCTCCTCTGCACCAGCATCAACATCCATGCCTTCAGGTCTGCTGGTAAACAGCAGATCCGTCGTTACTACGACATGGGCAAGTTGAGGCGCCCCAGTCCCTTCGTTGGTCTTGACCGAGTTCAGCTCGGCGACAAAACCCCGGAGCCCATCCTCATCTACCCCAACCACCTCCAAATCATCAACAAGGGCGAGCCCTCTCGCGCGTACTCGGACGACCCCGCTCGTTTGCTCGAGATTGGAGGGCTCGTTCCGCCGGCAGACAGACAATTCAAGGTTACACCCGAGGTATGGTTCCTCGACGTACCCTCGTTGTGAAGGTCTTGCTCACAGGCTGTCGCAGATTTCTACTATCGTCGAGTTCCGGTCCGTTGACTACAAGATGGAGGACTGCGAGCTCACAGTCGCAACCCCGCCAGCCAGCGCTACCAACGTCACTCTCGGCCTTGGCAACAACGTCGTCGACATTTGGAAGATCCCCTCCAAGTTCCCGATCAACGGCAAGTTGCTCACATGGGCGACGCGTCCCAACCGTGTCAGCAAAGTGGCAAGCATCACGATGACCCACGGCATGACTTACACGCACCACTTCCATTGTCCCGCCGATACTCTTCATGCCTTCGAGTTCGCAGCCGGCGGTGATTCGACTTACGTCGACTGGGTTCAGGATCACTATAAACCCACTCCCGGTGCGCAGCATTCCAGTTTCTCCCTGGTCTTGCGACAAGTACCTGATCTCATCAATGCTTTCCTACAGGGGTCACTATGAACCAACACGCTTCTTTCCTATGAATAAGCCGCGACGAAGCTTCTTGAGATCGGGGATGCACTGGCTCTGTGAATAAGCTCCCCTTGACTTCTTTGATGAGATCGTTGTTCCTTTGACGTTGCTGAGTATCCCCTTGTATGTCTAGATTTCTGCTCCGATAGCAGACTGCGCTATTTCTCTTTCTGTAGGTGATGATTGGGACAGATCAAGAATTGTATCTATATTTGGTACGCAGACAGCTTGATTGGCATTGATGAATCAAACTTCGCTGTGGACGGGAGAATGATTCTTGGGCGGTCTCGTATGCACAGGACTCCTCGTGTGCCTCTGATGACTGCACCAAACCTTTCCGTGTTCATTGCTGTTTCATCAAGCCTGCATTTTCTCGGCTCCGGTGTCTGTACGCTCATGCACGCGTATGGGACGTGTTGCGATTTTTTACTTCGCCTGCAACGTTGCTGCAACGATTGGACTGAGCTTTTGCGGAGAATTTCGGGCTGCTCTCCGGCAGTGGCCGAAAGCAGAGGGATCCATTCTGGCGCAACGAGATCGGGGGCTCCTTTGTTCAGTGCGAAACAAGACTCTTCCGCCGCCACACGGTGAATCACATCACGACACTCATCTCAGACAAGCATCCCTGATCTGCTCTTATTGTCAGAGCTACCGAACCTTCGCACCCGTGGCACATGGTGGCAAGAGTTTTCTCCGAGTCCATTGTTGCACCGCCGCCTGGTGTGGCCCTGAGGAAACTCTTCTACTCAGCTTGGATCGAGGCGCGGAGACGAAGACCTGTCAGGATCAAGCACATGCCGCTGCGGCTGGTCTGGAGGATGGATCTAAAGGCATGCCAGAGATACACGATGCCAGGATGTTGTTCGCGCCGGGAGGTGGATCACCGCCGTCTCGTGTCAACATGATCGTGGAGACTCAGAGCTGCCTTTGGGTTCAGAGTGACCGTGACGGTGAACAATGAAATTAGCAGTCATGCGTAACATTCGTATCTGGCACTGCCCGTACCCTGGAGAATGCGTGCACAGGTGAGAGAAAACCTCTTTATCTCATACAGGTGGTGTTTTGCCCACTTGCCCTCTTGCTTCGAGTGAGTGCAGTAGGAAGCTCACCGCTACGACATTCCTCGACGCCATGCCCTCCCTCCCTGTTCTTCGCAAGCTCGCCTCTTTCCGCGCGCCCCTCTCGCGCTCGCTGAAGGTGCAATACCTCAGCATCACGACGTTCCTTGTGTTCGTCTTGGCCATGTCAGTCCCTCTGCACACATGGTACACGATTGGCAAGGCTATCAGCAGTGGTATGTCCGATTCTCTTCCTCTACATTGTCGTCTTCCTGACATATGATTCTCTCCAGCCCAAAACACGCTCACCTGGGCCGTGCCTCCGCCCGAGCGCGTCACCATCCACATTATTCCGGCCTCGGTGCACTTCGACATGGGCACTCCCGCCTGGGACAACCTCCTCCCATCCGGCGGGCACACCATCCACCTCGACGAGCCCGACGGCAGCGTCTCCACTCACACCGTCGCGATGTTCCACCAACTGCGCTGCATCGAGATCCTGCACCGCGCCTACTTCAACGAAGGCAGCCACCGCACCGATGAGCTCCCCCAGCACTGCCTGAACTATCTCCGGGAGACGTTCTCGTGCCACATGGATATGCGCTTGGAGCCGCAGGGCTCGTCGTTCACCCATAACGGGTTCGAGTCCCTGTGCTATGATTGGGACGGTCTCTTTGACGAGGCGGAGAGGAATCACCATGCGTATGCGAAGAGGTTGGCTTAGGGCCCTTGTCCAGGATCAGAGTCTGTTTTCGTCTCCCATTCGACTTTCCCCTGTAGATTAGGTTAACACTTTCCCCGATTTGCTTTGTCAACGGCAGCTCGGACTTACTGTATCGAACGTCCTTCTTGTGAATGTCATGTATGATACTCTGCTCAGTATAAATTGACGTACTTCTCCGATTATCTGCCATCACTTGCGTCCACTTGCGTTCCCTAAGTCCTTCTGAGAATCTTCCTATCGATGTTGGAGTGCGTTGAAGTCTCATCTTACAAAATCCATGCTAAGACATGCGGTTTCTGAGATCATTGCCAACTTCGGCTCGCAATGCCCACAAGATGAAGTCAAGAAGTTTCCGCAATCAAATGCGATTCCAGAGTCGAGTGAGCAACGAGAGCTATACAATACACGGTAATACAAAAAAGAAGTTATTCTACAGCATCGAATAACCCGACGACCGAAGTCAGAAGAACGAATAGCAACCCTCATTCGAAAGCAGAGGCGTCAACCTGAATACGTGAACCAGAACCCCTTACAGAGCTAATTGTCCACCGACACCCCATTGTAAGTAGCCCACTCCTCGAAGTTCTCATCCACCCAGCGTGCCACCGTCGACCAGTCCCTGCACTCCCTCGTAACGCCGGTCCTATCCAACGTGAAGTTCTTGTTCATGAAGTCGCCGGACTCGAGCGTCATGTCGGCATGGCACAGGAAGATCTGGCGCATGTACATGAGGCAATGGATGAAATGATGGGACGGATGGGCGATGTGGTCGGGCTTGTCGAAGTCCTCTGCCATGCTGAACACGCAGTGCAGGGAATGGTAGGCGGCGGAAATGTACCGGTAGTGGAAAGGACCGAGGTGCTGAAACCCGATACCGAACTGGTTGGTGAAGAGCGTCTCCCAGTTGGGCTTGGAGGTGTCGTCGGTGAGCGTGAACCGAGTCGACTCTTGGAAAGTCATCTCGACCGTCGGGACGGGCCCTGTGGGCATCTCGAGAGGGTTGTCTCGGTCGATGAAACCTGCAAAGTGAGAGTTGGCAGCGTCAGGACTTCAGCTCTACAGCGCTCAGTGAAGGAGTGGACGTACTGTAATCGACTGCGGACTGGGGCGCGAACAGTCTGTACATGGTCGCTATGAAAACCATGATATTGACGAGGGTGGTAGACGAGATGAGGAGGGAAGAGAAGGACATTTTGTTGAGCTTGGTGAGGAATGCCATGGCTGCAGCGCAGAGGGTGGAGAACGGGTACGACTGCAAGAGCGGGCAGACCGCAGACAGAGGGAAGTCAGTGAAACGACCTTAAGGACAAGAAGTCAGGAATGCAGACCGAGGTAAGACGAGATGCAGCTGGATGGCCGCCGCCAGGGTCACAAGAAACTCCCCTGTCCTGAAAATCTGTGAATCAAAAGCGATACTTCACTGTGGTCTGTCACAGTCACGAAAGCAAGAACAATAACGTTCGTCGCATTTTCATTGCGAGATAGGAGGGTGGCACCAGCGGAAGCGGTAATAACAAGATTGGGGTGCTCTCCGAGGTTCAGATCTGTCCGAGCAAGGCAGTGTTATGATTCAAGATTGTGAGCTTCTCCGTGTCCCAGATCACGACCGCAGACTGGTACCGACCGACGCCCACGGAGGTCGGCGTCTCGCAGCACTGGCAGCACACGAGCCTTGCGCAACTGCGGACCAACAAAAAGACAAATGATAGAAGCGAGACAGAAGAGCGACGATGAAATGACAGCGCGCGACTGAACGCCTGAATGTCAAAAGTCCGGATCTGAACCAATGAAATGACCCGAACGCCACGATGGGAGACCAGGGTTCCGAAAAGGGCAAGACGAGGCAGATCAGCGACACAAAAGACAAGATAGTGTAGATGCAGATGCCGGGCACCCCACCGACACCAGCAACTTGCGATCCAAGATGGCAACACAAAGACGTGCTTCTTGGGCGTAGTTCGTAGCGCTGTAAGCGAGTCTGAGCTCCCCAATCAGAAGGAAGGCCCTTGATCGTTGGCTGTGGTCCGTGTCTACTGCAAGCAGCATTGTGAACTGTCCATTACCGGTCCTTGGAGTCAAAACAACGTTCTGGGATACGTTCTAGTGCATCCGTGACATGCCCCGGCCTTGTGCACGGTCTGAGATTCGGCACATAGTCGCGATACGGATCCACCTCATACGCACGTCCTGTCTGCAATCCTGAACGAGGCGGTGTCTGAAACTTCAGGTCAAATCAAACAAGAACGGAGAGAAGGACACCACATGTTGGCGGCCTACGGACGGCGAATTGCGAATTTTGGAATTCTGGAGTACGCCCGAATCCACACCTTAATCTAAGTTGCGGCCAGATAAGCTAGTGACATCTGAAGATCCAAAAAGTGAGTCTTTTTTGTCGTTTCCTCTCCCTCGAAGATATAAGTACTCGCCTGCACGCGCCTGGGGGAATCCTAGTGTCCGCCGGTCACTTGTACGAAAAAGCCTCTCTCAGCTTTCGCGCCAACACACTTTCCACAATGTTCGCTCGTACCTTGTTCATCGTCGCCGCTCTCATGGCTACCGTCCTGGCTAGCCCCGTCCCCCTCTGTGAGTAACTTCCCGTCTTCCTTCGACGCGAACGGCTCTCCTGATGGCATGTTCCTTGTCAGCCGGCACCGAGTTGGCTCGTGAGGCCAAGGCCAACGTTGTTCTGGGCGCCCGCCATGGCTACCGTACGTCATCCCCATTGCGATTCTAGCATGCTTGAGTCTGATCTTCTGCGAATAGGTGACTTGGGTGAGTCGTGAATCCCCAAAGTGCATGACTTCTTACTGAGCCGTACCTGACGACAGATGCCGCCGGCCTTGCTCGTGAGGCCAAGGCAAACGTGGTCCTCGGCGCTAGGGAGCCCATCGGTCAGTTCTCTG
>RWJN01000251.1:0-46560 GCA_004332605.1 Steccherinum ochraceum
GGACAAGAGGTGACCACAAATGCGGACGTTGACAAGGTACCTTTGGTAATTGCTGATCTCGCTCGTTGTCTTCTTCGTGTCAGCGATATCGAGCATGAGCTTCTTTTCCAATGTGCGGCACTTGTCGTGAGCACTGATAAACCGCGGGTTGATGTGATCGTAGTTTTTGGGAAGCTCCATAGCGCACCAGACGGATAATCGAGCTGATAGTCGGAGAAGATCAGAGAGTTGTTGACGAAGATGAAGGAAGTTGGAACGAAAGGCAGGCAGATGCAGAGTCACTAGTCAACTAGTCAACTGTGGCGTGCGTCGTGCTCGCTGCTGTGGGCGTTTATGCTATACCGGCAAAACACCGTCCAAGACGCCGCCAATATCACACAGCATACTGTATACTTGCGGGACGCTTTTATCCTACAAACACCAGCTGGATGTATGATACACAACATTCTTTACAAGTCAGACATGACCACTCGTACTCAAACTGTCATGCATACATGTCTTCTCTGAGGAATACATTGTCAAACCCTATACACCAGCTTCTCTCCAGACACCGGCTTCAACCACGGCTCAGCTCCATGAGCTTCCGGCTCAACAGGCCTCTCCCCAATGAGGTTGGTCTCGGGTGTACTCAACAATCTGAACCCGTCCTGAACGATACGCTCCAGTCCCCCTGGCATGAGTCGAACAGGGTTCGGCGTGATGGTGAAGCGATCCTTGGGGGAAGATAGCCATTTGAAGAACGCGACGGTAAATTCACGCCATTGGGGATTGGCGGGAAGCGTGTCGCCTGAATGTGCATGGAATGAGGACAGAGACCGAACCGAGTAGAAGAGAAGAGACGCACCGAAATAGCTGATCTCCCTTCCGAGCCCCTCCCAGACAGCAGCATACGACCCATACACGCCCTCCCTGATCCCCTCCCTCTTCCACGCACTGACGCGGAAGCACGTAATCAAGCCTCCCTCATCAACATACGTCTGAGAGATCTTCGCTGTACTGTCCCCCTCCGAAATGCAATCCACCCCGTACTTGATCCCGCCCGAAGCGGCTTTGACGCGGGCGGGCCACTCGGGGTCGTGGTAGTCGAAGACTTGGTCGACGCCTTGCTTGAGCAGCTTGGCGTGGTGCTTCGGGGACGCAGTGGCGAAGATGCGGTAATGTTTGCCGGCGGGCGTGCGGATGTGTTTGGCGAGTTCGAGGGTGTAGAGGCCGAGGGAGGTCGTCGCGGAGTAGATGAGGATGGCGGGGGACTCTGCGGTCTCGGGTGCGTGATTGAAAGGATTCGGGAAGGGCGCGTTGATTTTGAGACGGATGAATAGAGCCTGATAGATGTCACGTTGGAAGATAACCAGATGTCGAAATAGCGGAGTAAGCTCACCTGCGCTGCAGTCAGAGCACACAGAGGCACGGTAGCAGCTTCGTCAAAGGACACTTCACTGGGGATGGCAATAGCCAGATCTCGCTCTAGAATCGCGTACTCCGCAAATCCTCCGGGCCGTTCGTTATCGGAGGTGGCTATCGCGAACTTGAGTGAGTGGGCTAGACCGGGTGACTGCGATGCTGCTCTACTCACCTCCCTGCACCAGACCTGCAACCCGATCACCCACTTTCCACTGCGTAACACCTTGGCCGAGCTTCTCCACCACACCGGAAATGTCGCTGCCCACAACGCGTCCAGGTTTTCCAATGGGTTTCCATGTGGTCCATGCATCGATTGGATTCAATGCAACGGAATGCACTTTGATTCTGAGAGGCGTTATGAGGTCGACGCAGGAGGTGGTCGTGTGGATGGTACGTACCGGAACTCATTGGGACCGGGTTCGGGGAGAGGGACGTCTTGAACGGTCGCTGTGTTGCCTGGGCCAATAGCCAAAGCTTTCATGTCGATCGTTTCCTATGCGATGAAGGTTAGCATGTCTCTTTGCGACTCGGGATGTTTACTATATACGCACGATTGAGCAGCCGGTCAGGGTAGATACAGATCCTTGGTCATAGCACACCAAGCATGACTGTACGACGATCTTGAAAGTGTCTTCTTCTGCATTGAAATGTCGTCATGATGAGGAAGGTGAAGGACATAAGACGGCGAGTGTGAGCCTCAGGGTGCCCTAGCATGAGGCTCGAATAAAGTCTCGTGCTGAGAGCTCGAACTGCATTCCGTTCGACAATTTACCCTTCTTGATACATCGCAGGGAGAAAAGAGGATCGGGATTGTCGAGACTCTATGGTGGGTACGAGACAGAAAAGAAGAGAACGCGAGAAGCACAGTTTCAGCATAATAAGCGCTGGATTGAGCACGCAGCACAGGGCGCAACTTTTGAACCTGGAAGTTTCTCTAGTAAAGCAGTCTCGGAAAAGTCCACGCAATTGAGACGGGAAAATCACCAGGACTGTCTCTCCAAAGGTTTCCCCGCAGACTCCATTGCAAGTGGCCGTTTTGGCCTGGGACTGCCAGGGAATGCAAGTGAAGAGCTTTGAGAAGCCTGAACACAGGCCATTGATACGATGCAACTCGACAACTTGAAGCCTTTCAGCTGGGGATGAAGGGCTCGGATTTGTGAAGACGACTCCGACTACATCATAGCCAACGCGTCCAGAGCAGAATTTGGCGGCAACCTGAGTGTGAAGGAAACCAGAATACGAGCTTGTACACGACACCTTCCACAAAGTCAAGGTGGCGTACGTTTAGTCTATCCAAAAGTCCCACTCCTCGCTGGTCTTCGCCGTCCTTTGTCTCCAACTCGAGTCTCCAGTGCTCTCCTCGCTGACATGCTTCATCTTCACATCCTTCGGCGCGAGTTTATCCCGAGTTCGTCTTCACTGCTGTCGTCGGATGGATGAAAAAGGCTCCTGAGAGGTGCGCGAACGACAGAAAGACTGATGGGAGCGTAGTGGTGGCCTTCGCAAATAAGGAGGATTGCGACGACGCACGCTAGAGCAGCAATGCTTGCTGTACACCATTAGTTCAAGATAAAAGAGTGGAAGTGAAGATGGAGGCCAAGAGGGAGAGCGAGAGCAGCGTTACGCCCGCGCCCGCCGCCTCGGTAGATACCCAGCAGCGTAGATGTGACCGAACGCGGAACGCTCCTTGGGCGATACACTTTGACCTTTTCCACAATTCTCATCTATAGCTGGGAGAACGATGTGGTCTGCCCAGTGCTCACTATCGTCCTCGCGTTCCATTGTCGCCCAGAAGAAAAAGAGAAGAAAGAAAAGAGACCGTTTCGGCCTTCTATCCACCCCGTGACATACCCTCTCTGGAGGATCCAAAGTCGTTCCATTCGACACCCGTACAGCTCTACTTACAGGCCAACAGAGCATTTCATTCAACATCCAAGCCATGGATCCCTCTACAGGACTCGATGCTACCAGCGCAGCGAGAGGCTTTGCCAGTAGCCATGAACAACAGGAGAATGCGACTACCCAAGCCACCCAGACACCCCAGCAAGTTGCTACACCTGTCGGTATCATCATTCAGCAATCGTCCGTTGCGATAGAAACCATTCGTTCTCACTCACCGTGTATGTCTATAGGTCGGCATTCCGACTCAAGAAACACCTCCTTCTCTGCAACTCCCGCCTCAGCAGCAATACTCCATCTCCACCGCTTTCCACGCCGACTTCCTCCTCGACGACTCCATACCCGACGTCGTCCTCATCTCCTCAGATCATGTCCTCTTCTACGCCCACCAGACTTTCCTCCTCTCTGCTTCCGACAACCATTTCGCCGGCTTGCTCGACATCGACGCGATCGGCACCGTGGCGGGCTCCACCGCGGGGTCCCTCTCCGTCGTTGTCCCGACAGGCTCCACGCTCTTCAACGTCGTCTTGCACACCATCTACGGCCTGTCCTGCCAGCAATTCCAACCTCCGTTGGACGTGCTTCTGCAGGCCGTGCAGACACTCAAAACCTTCGGCATCGCCGTCGACCAATTCCTCGCGCGCGACACTCCATTGTATGACCACATCGTCGCCGAATCACCACCAGTGCCCATCGAGGTCTTCCTCGTCGCCGCAGAGCACAAGCTCGATGCGCTCGCCGTTGCGACCTCTGCGCACCTGCATTCGCTCGTGTTGTCCCAGGTGACGGACGAGATGGCGGAGCGCATGGGTCCGACGTATTTCAAGCGGCTGATGTCGCTGCACTTGGAGCGCACGGGGTATTTGGGCAAGCTGCTTATGGTGGCCCCGACCCATCACGAGGATACCGCAGAGTGCGGAAAGGCGCAGCGGAAGGAGTTTGACCAGGCGTGGGCCCTCGCAGTGGGCAATTTGATGTGGACTGTCCGGCCAGGTGAGTCTTTTCGTGGCCATGCTTTGATTGTGAGGATGGGAGGAGACTGACTCCAAAACCCTGTGGCTCAGATATTCCCGCGGACGAGCTGCGCTCGACATTGAGCTCCATAGAACAGCATGCGAAATGCAACGAGTGCAAGAGGTCTCTTCATGCGCGAGTACATGATATCGTCGTGAACTGGTCTACAAATGCAAAGGTAAGTTGGCTGACTACGCCATAGTAAAAGTAGTGCTCACCAACAACCCTCACAACACAGCAAACAATCTAGAACCGTTTCCTATTTCCCAAACCCAGAGCTTGTTTCAACCTCAACTCCCCTCGCCCAACTACTCCACTCCACCGACTGGCGACCCACGACCGAGGATGCCGTTGTCGTCTCCTTCGGAGTCCAGAGAGTAGCTACGGCCTCAGATCGCTTAGCTACAAGGCTGCAGTCCTCTCGACGGTATACCATGCATTTACGAAGGTTGCCAGGCGTGCAACCAACGGTGTGCGGTTACGGGTTTCGTCGTCGGGCCTTCTTCGACCTTTTGGAAGTCGTCGACTGTGGGCTTGGTTTGGTTCGGAAGATGATAACGACAGCTGTACCTACGCATGTTCCTCCGTGGTAAGGGTCTCTATGAACGTCGATGCTACGTGAACTGTTTGGACTGACCTTCAAAGCTGCGCAGGTCCCACTCTCCGCAGAATTTCGTTTGCAGGTATCAACTCTAATTGAGTTACGATTCGTCCCGCGTCTGGTGTTGTTCAACTTCGGTGGTCGGTCACAAGGCTGACTACGCTTCGAATTGAGGAGCAGTTGTCGTGGAAGGAGAAGAATCGTGTTGGAGGTCGTAAGTCGTAGGTCGCAGGCGGAAGAGAAGGCGCTTAGGTGGAGGTTCGAAGACGACATGCACTATCCGTGTCTGTGTCCGGGCCTACACTGAGGCGGAATCGCTAACGTTTCGCTAGTTTTTTAAATTTCTTTTGCAGTTTCGTCGTGGTCTCTTCGCCCGGAGAAGATGGGGATGAAGACGAAAGACGAGGTCAACGGTGAAATCGCAGTTGGTGGACATCCCAGTGTTTGCGCGTTCAAGCCGATCGTGACTCGATGGTGCGTTTGTATGTTATTGCGTCTCAACTTTTGTTTCCTTTAGACGTATGTACGCTCTCGAAGGAACGTAACCTACTCGACCGACCTTTGCAGCGTCGTCAAGGGCTGCATGGTAGCGTCTTATTCGCGAGGCTCCCTTCAAATCTGGTCCTCCCTTCAGTATTTCTATCACGGATGTTGGTGTGTGCCATGCGTTCGCTTCACTATTCTCTGAAGCTGCGTGCACAGTGAAGCTCCTCGTATCCGGGGCGTGCCAAGTGCGCGAGGGCTCTCGACCTTCACACTGACTTCCATGTGGCGTCGCGAACGACGAAAGCGGGTGCTCAGCGCTCAGGCTCTGTCTTCTGCTTATACGCTTCTTGCTCACCACCGCACCACCATCTGCAATCTGGTCGAACCTGGGTCTACAACGTTGCAATCTACTCGAAGGCTCTCATGGAAACACAGCTTTATGTTATTCTCTCTCCCGTTCAAGACCTTACCGCTGACGACTGAGGTGAGTTCTCGACTGCGCTTTCTGTGCTGGCCGGTGAATCCTGACATCTTCGTCTACAGTACTATTGTAGTGGCAGAGAGAGAGCCAGAGCCGAACGTTAGAACGGCACTGCTGCAGCTCCTGCTCCTGTCACTGCCGCTTCTCTTGCTTCTGCATCTGCATTTTCGGACTGTTATGTCTATCTTCGCTTCCTCACGTGTACACGAGCTGCCCCCATGAAAAGAGGCAGGATCAGTCGACTTGGGCGCCAGATCAATCACCCAATAGCTCAACGATTCAGGAGCCCCGTGGAAAGTTCTGAGTCCCTATCGGGTTGGCGGCAAGGACGAACCCCGTAAAGTGGATATGGTCGCAATACGCTTCGATGTCAAGATGTTGTACTCCAAACGCAAATGAGAGGAAGACTTTGGTGAAGCTGCGCTCGGTCATGTCTTGGAGCCTCGTGGATATTTTTGTATGCTATGTGTATGTAGTACTTGCTCTTATGAGCTTCTATTGGAATCATCATTCAAATCAGTCATGCCATAGTCAAATTGAACGGCTGTTCCCTCATGCAATGCTTGCAAAAAGCTCGATAACCTTCTCTGGCTCGTCCCAATGCCACTGTACCAAGATCAGCTCCTGGAAGACATCAACAAGCCTTGAATGAACTCACCCCATGAGCTACATCCTTGAATATCCGGTAATGGAAATCTCTCGTCTTCGTCCCTCGCTCTTTGTACTGCAATAACATCCGCTTTACCCAGTAAGACGAATACACCGTCTCAGGCAGCGACTGCATCATCCCGACGTACTCGAACTTTACGTCGGGAAAATACGCCTTCTCCGAGTCGGATTTCTCCCCGTTGAAGCCCTGCGTGAGAGCCCGCTGGAATGCGGGCTCATAGAATTTTGACGGGTCGATGGAGATGATAGGCATGAAACTGCGCCACACGGCAGCCACCTCAGCGATATCGTTGAGCGGGGCGAGGTCCAGCTCCAACGGGTCCGGTAACGTCTGCAGCTTGCCCAGATACTCGAGCAGAGGCGGGAGGTCGGCGAGTTTGTCAACGGAGAGAGCGTCGTAAGCGTATTGGGCGGACCCGCTGTGCTTGCCGATGAGTTTGGGGACCCAGTAGGGTCCGAAGGGGTCTTTGTCGGCGGCGGGGATGGCTGGGTCGAAGAAGACGTTGTAGAGCTCGTCGATGGAACGGACGGGAGCACCGACGAGAGGGTGCGCTGGGTCTGTACATGGCCGGTCAACTCACGATCGCCGTTTCATTGCGGTAGATAAAATAAGAGACTCACCATACATCACGTACGACCGCAGGTATCTCTCGATCAGCTGCCTTTCATGCTCCGGAATGACCTCCGGGAAGCCAAAGAAAGACACGCTGTAGGCGTTCCCACCAGACCATGCGATCCACGAAAAGCCACCCGTCTTTTTTCCGTTGACCTCTTTCTTCAAGGGTATGTTCTCCTTCTGGATGAACCAGGCGAAGAACGCGGCCAGCTCCTTGACACGCTGCTTCATGAACGCTGCTTGCTGCTCGAGGTCGCTACCGGCGAGGATTTTCGCCTCGTCATCACTGTACGGCGTCGACCGGCCATGCTCTCGGAGGTTCAAGAGAACCAGTCGCAGGTTGGCGGACGCGGCGTAAGGTTTGAGACGGAAGAATATGCCTGTCAGTGTCATGTAAGCAAGTACACACGTGAGCTAGATTACGGCTCGACTGGTGGACGAAGATACGCACCGTTGTTGAACTGGATCCCGTGAACGATCACCAGAGTGGTGTAGTCGGTCGACCCAGGAGGGGCACCTGTGTCGTCGTAGTCGAAGACAACGCCATAGTCATCGAGAGAAGCAAGAGGCATCTTCAGATTGTTGTTCACCAAATGGTCAACTTCCAGGTGATCCTTATAGTGCCGCAAGACGCCAAAGTCCACAAGTGAAGGTTTGTCTGGACTGCACTTGTAAGACAAAGACGGTCTCAGTAAACCGTCACCACTGCAAAGGAGGGGCGGTGTGTGATGCGCTGTGAACCCGTGGTCACCGTCATACGCGTACTGGCATGGTAAGAGGTACGTACTGCCGTCCAGCACGGTGCAGAGAACACTGATAAAGACAGTAGTCTGAAACACTGTGTGCTGCGCTCAGACTTCGTGGTCGGGACTGTCGAGTGTGATAACTGAAGTGCGCGGTCCGTTGAGCTCACGTTCTTTGGCGAAGTAGACGATGTAATGGCTTCTGATGCTGGAGATTCAAGTTCCGTGAGCACTAAAACTCCTTTAAAGCTTCGACAAATGGCGAGATTTAGGCACCCAATCCCTTCTTTTCGACGATGGGCGGTGGTCAAACGTCGATATTGTGAGACATCCACGTCTTGGCATGTGTCTTGGCGTACCAAGTCGTTTACATGCGCGAGTTCCTGGGAATAAGACAGGGAGAGTGAGATATCCGCGCAAGGGATAGGGTGCACGACATACCATTTTATGGGGGCTCTGCCAGTGCTATATAACCGGCGAGCAGCAGACACGCCGTAGGTCAAAGTTCAAAACTCTGCGACGACGTTTGGATAGGCCAGAGCGGGAAGGTTTTACGATCGAATATGATCGGTTACAAAGATTACAGTCTGCATACGGCGATGAAAGGGCTGCAACTTGCAATAATTTGACGACTCAGACGAGAAGGAAGAAGCATCCGAGTCGGTGTCGACTCGGTATGGTTCTCAACTTGCCGACTCGGTGTCTAAAGATGTTACCGAGATGAACGCCGAAAGGAGATTGCCTACCGGCGCTTGTGTAGCCAACCTGGGATGACTCTTGTGGATTGGGTACGAGACTAGATTTGCATTGACAACGCTCGAATTGTGCACGTTCAACTTCGACACCAGCCACTGGCACCCTCTGCAGCTGGCTGGTTACAATATGTCTGAAGTCGACGTCGTTATTGCGGACGCCTGTGTGCCTTCTGCAACGCAACGACGACGCGTCGCGTACGTTGTTTCTAATGAATTGGCCAAGGTTCGTACATCGTCTTTTGCGTGTCTCTATGGCATCGAGCTGATCATCGTCATCATAAGGTGGCATCTTTGCTGCCCTCCAACTTGAACCGATCTCTGATGGTGCATAGCCTCGCAAAGGCGTTTGGTCTACTCTCGCCTCGTCCAGAGTTGCGTCTTCTTCGCCCTATACCCGCTAAAATGAGCGATCTCGCCATATATCATACACGGGAATATCTGGATTACGTGCTGAGCCATAAGATTACGCCTCACTCTAATAACGGGACGGACATACATGTAGAGCTCGGTTTGGAAGAGGCACGCTTTCCCGCTTAATCTATGCTGCGCCGTTCTGCTGACAATTGGCCAGGATTGCCCGCCTTTTCCAGGACTTCCTCAATACGTTCATCTTGTTGCTGGCGCGTCGTTGACAGGAAAGTATTTGTGTGTGCTGCGTTCTCAGCTTTTCTGAATTACTCATAGCCACCAATGCCTTGCTCTCCGACGAAGCTGACATTGCCATCTGCTGGGACGGAGGAAGGTACGGGCCATCTATGCCAGAGACTGCCGACATGGAACTCACCTGCTCTTTCCCCAGGCACCATGCCCAAAAGTCGTATGCATCTGGCTTCTGCTACGTCGCCGACTGCGTACTCTCTATGCTGTCTCTTCGTCGCTCCCGTGTCGTTTCCTCAAACGGCGCTCCTCGGAAATCTCGTATCATGTATCTTGATCTGGACCTCCACTTCTCTGACGCCGTCTCTCAGACGTTTATGAACTCTTCGTCGTCCACGACCTCCTCACAAGTCCTCACGCTCTCAATTCACCACTCTGCTCCTGGATTCTTTCCTGTTTCGCCTCTCGCTTCTTTGTCCGATCCATCCGATCCATCATTTGACCCCTTCACTTTGTCTCTTCCACTCGCGCAAGGGACCTCCAGTGCATCCATTGCGCGGATTTGGCCATGCGCAGAACGTGTAAAGGATGCCTTTCAGCCTGACTACGTGGTCGTCCAATGTGGAGTAGATGGCCTTGCAGGCGATCCTTACGCCACGTGGAACCTAGCTCTAGCTGATGGAGAAGGTAGCTTGGGATGGTGCATCGAGCGAATATGTGCGCAATGGCAAGCCAAAATTCTCCTACTGGGTGGCGGTCAGTGGTAGTCTTCACGCTGCCGAACCTGCAATGCTGATGTCATGCCATAGGTGGGTATAATTCGCCGAACGCCGCTCGTGCATGGACATACTTAACCTCAATCGCTGTGAGTCTCGCATTTGTATGATACACTGATGGAATGCTCATATTGGACCTCATCAGCTCGGATGCACGCTGTCTCCTGAAGCTGACATACCTGATCACGCCGCATTCCCTCTATATGCTCCTTCTTTCACACTCGATTTCCCTGCTGGAAATGTTCGGGACCAGAATACCCCAGAGTATCTTGACGATGTTTGCGCCCGGTTTTCCCGCATTGCTGAACTGATCGCAGAAAGAATACAGAATCCTGCTTAGGAAGTGTTGTTACAGTATCGTCACTCGTGTGATTCACCGCTGACGACAACCCGAGACCTGATGCGCATCACGAAGTGCAGTTGCTGGCACTCTATCATCTTGCTCACCATCTGCAAGACACAAACTACTCAGAGCTCCGAGTACGCCCACAACGCAAATTCAAAGCGGTCAATATCTTGACCGTTTGCCGATGGCGCTAATGTGAAGCGCCTCGCATATAAACTCCGGGTCACCGGATCTTCTACGCACAGTGCTTCCTTACCCCCATGTTCATCCTGGACGTCGGGTAAGGTCGGGTACCGTTTGGTAGACGTTTTGCAACGCTCACGTTGGTCAAGCAACAGCATATGACCGCTGAGAGCATGTGGAGGTTCTACAGGGTTGTACGGCAAATTTGATACTGCAGGTAGGGCGGCTTCCATCGTATCATCATTCGACCAGTCAACTGACCTTCGTCTCCGCCAGATCACTCAAATCTCGAGAGATCTGGATTCCTACTTTGCGTCATGGACGGGCATACGGATCCGACGCGAGCATTAGCATGGGTCGAGAGAAGCAGCTTCGCGAAAGGATGCTCATCAGCCGACCACGTATATAACGACGCGTCCTCCGAAGTTCAACCAGCCTCGGGTTTCGTCTCTCCTCTCTCCCTCCAAGACGGACGACGCGACACCGACCATGGGCGTGTTGAAGCTTTCCGCGCTGCTCTCGTTTCTGCTCTCCAGCACGGTCCTCGCCACCATCACCGACCCAAGTGTCCTGGATGCGTGCCCAGGATACAAGGCCTCACACGTCGCCACCCATGGCGCACAGCTTACCGCAGACCTCACTATAGCCGGCACGGCTTGCAATGTCTTTGGATCAGACATAGAGAAGTTGAAGCTGCAGGTTACTTACGAGACCAGTGAGTTGTATTTTGCCTTCCTTTCTCAGCACGGTCTCAAATTCCGCATCCGTTTCAGACACGCGTATACATGTCAAGATCACAGACGCGTCTTCTCAGCGTTACGAAGTACCCGACGCCGTCCTTCCACGTCCAAATGCCGACCACAACGTATCCCCTCACGCTGCGGAGATCCAGTTCAACTATACCGCCTCTCCTTTCGCCTTCTCCATCGTACGGACCAAGACCAAGGAGGTCCTCTTCTCTACCGCGTCCCACCCAATCATCTTTGAACCCCAGTTCCTCCGCGTCAAGACCAACCTGCCCACTAACGCAAACATCTATGGGCTTGGCGAGCACACCGACTCATTCCGTCTGCCGACGCACAACTACACGCGAACCCTGTGGTCTCGAGACGCGTATCTCGTCCCGAACGGCACGAACCTCTACGGAAACCACCCCGTTTATTTCGAGCACCGCACCACAGGCACCCACGCTGTCTTCCTTGCGAACTCTAACGGCATGGACATCAAAATCGATGACACGAATGCGACAACGTTGGAGTACAACGTCATTGGCGGTGTACTCGACTTCTATTTCCTTGCGGGTAGCGAAACAGATCCGACGGAGGTTGCGAGGCAGTACGCAGAGATTGTGGGCACGCCTGCGGAGGTCCCGTATTGGTCCTTTGGGCTTCACCAGTGCCGGTTTGGCTATGCGGGTGAGTTCTTGCCACAAATTCATATGCTGAGTGTGCGTACTCACGATGGTTTAGACTACATCGACGTATCTGAGGTCATCACCAACTACTCCGCGGCAGGTATACCTCTCGAAACGATGTGGACGGACATCGGTGAGCTCTGGAGCGCAATGAAGATGGTTTGCTTGACTAACATTCCCCGGATCGCAGATTACATGGATAGACGTCGTATCTTCACCGTTGACCCGCAATACTTCCCACTTGATCGAATGCGCGAGATCGTAGACTACTTGCACTCTCACGATCAGAGGTTTGGTAAGCATGCATGTCTTTCATGTCTCTTCACGTAGGGTGTTCATGAACAGACTTCAGTTCTCATGACGGATCCTGCTATCGCTTACCTGCCTGGCGAAGGATATGGACCCTTTGATCGAGGAACCCAGGCGGACGTCTGGCTGAAAGCGGTCCTCGCCACCATCACCGACCCCAGTGTCCTGGATGCGTGCCCAGGATACAAGGCCTCACACGTCGCCACCCATGGCGCACAGCTTACCGCGGACCTCACTCTAGCTGGCACGGCCTGCAATGTTTTCGGGTCAGACATAGAGAAGTTGAAGCTGCAGGTTACTTACGAGACCAGTGAGTGGTGTTTTGTCTTCCTTTTTCTGCACGGTCTCAAATTTCGCCTCCATTTCAGACACACGTATACATGTCAAGATCACAGACGCGTCTTCTCAGCGTTACGAAGTACCCGACGCCGTCCTTCCGCGTCCAAACGCAGACCACAACGTATCCCCTCACTCTGCGGAGATCCAGTTCAATTATACCGCTTCCCCGTTCGCATTCTCCATCGTACGAACCAAGACCAAGGAGGTCCTCTTCTCTACCGCGCCCCACCCAATCATCTTTGAACCCCAGTTCCTCCGCGTCAAGACAAACCTCCCCGATAACGCAAACATTTATGGACTCGGCGAGCACACCGACTCATTCCGCCTGCCCACGCACAACTACACGCGGACTCTGTGGTCCCGAGACGCGTATCTCGTTCCGAACGGCACGAACCTCTACGGGAACCACCCCGTTTATTTCGAGCACCGCACCACTGGTACCCACGCTGTCTTCCTTGCGAACTCTAACGGCATGGACATCAAAATCGACGACACGAATGCGACGACGTTGGAGTACAACGTCATTGGCGGTGTGCTCGACTTCTATTTCCTTGCGGGCAGTGAGACGGATCCGACGGAGGTTGCGAGGCAGTATGCGGAAATTGTTGGCACGCCTGCGGAGGTCCCGTATTGGTCCTTTGGGCTTCACCAGTGCCGGTTTGGCTATGCGGGTAAGTTCTCGTCATAAATTCATATGCTGAGTGTGCGAACTCACGATGGTTTAGACTACATCGACGTATCTGAGGTCATCACCAACTACTCCGCGGCAGGTATACCTCTCGAAACGATGTGGACGGACATCGGTGAGCTCTGACGCCCAATGAAGATGATTTGCTTGACTAACATTCTCCGGATCGCAGATTACATGGATAGACGTCGTATCTTCACCGTTGACCCGCAATATTTCCCGCTCAACCGAATGCGCGAGATCGTAGACTACTTGCACTCTCACGATCAGAGGTTTGGTGAGCATGCATGCCTTTCATGCTTCTTCACGTAGGGTGTTCATAAGCAGACTTCAGTTCTCATGACGGATCCTGCTATCGCGTACCTACCTGGCGAAGGATATGGTCCCTTTGATCGAGGAACCCAGGCGGACGTCTGGCTGAAAGCGGCCAACAACAGCTCTCCGTTCCTCGGTGCAGTGTGGCCGGGCGTGACGGTGTTCCCAGGTAAAGAAACACACTTTTCAGTGTTTACCTAGTGCTTATACCTGGTTGTCTAGACTGGTTTAACCCAAAGACGCAAGAGTATGTCCCCTTACATATTGTCTTGTCATAAGTAAAGGCGCTGACTGCGGCTGTAGCTACTGGAACAAGGAATTCGAGATGTTCTACAGCCCGAAGACCGGTCTGGATATTGATGGCGCGTGGATCGACATGAACGAACCATCAAGTGTAAGTAGTTTCATTCTAAGCAGGTTGATCCAATGTACTCATCCCCTTTCGTAGTTCTGCAACTATCCATGCACGGACCCCTTCCAACAAGCACGCGATCAAGCCCTCCCACCGCCCCGAACTGCACCCGTTCCGGATCCCAATGTCCCAATCTTTGGAGAGTCCGTACAATCTGCGCTGCAGAAGAGGGTGGACCACAGTCAGGACAACCTTCAAAGTCCGCCTTACGCCATCCAGAACGCGGCAGGTGGCGGAATGCTTTCGGACAGGACTGCTTATGTGAGTTGTCTTTCACGTTTATCTGTGAGTTTGGATTCTCATGCACACTCTCATGACAGACCGATGCTATCCATGCTAACGGACTCGTCGAGTACGACACCCGTGCGTGCCGCTTCACGTTTTGTGCTCTGCTACATGATACTAAACCGAAGACGATCAGACAATCTATACGGGACAATGATGTCTACGGCTACTCACAATGCCATGCTGGCTCGCCGTCCTGGGCTAAGAACCCTTGTCATCACCCGTTCGACTTTTGCTGGTGCCGGAACGCGCGTCGGCAAGTGGCTCGGAGATAACAACAGCGACTGGCCTCATTACCGCAACTCTATTGCTGGTATCCTTGGGATGGCCGGCGTGTATCAGGTTCCTATGGTCGGTGCTGACATTTGTGGATACGGTGAGAGCGTCGTCCCTTCAAAATTGCCCTCAGATGAAGACTGACACTGATTGCAGCTGGTAATACGACGGAGACCCTGTGTGCCAGATGGGCAATGCTCGGTGCTTTCTATCCCTTCATGAGAGATGTAAGTGGTTGATGTCACACTCGTCTGAAGATGTCTCACTAAGGATTCTTAGCATAACTCGGATACCTCGATAAGCCAGGAATTCTATCGCTGGCCTTTGGTCACTGAAGCTGCCAAGAATGTCCTTGATATCAGGCAAGTGACTCCGCACCCATCCATCGTATTCACGCCTCTCTGACCCTCAAAGCGTAGGTATCGCCTCATTGACTACATCTACACTGCATTACACCAGGCCAACGTGGACGGCACACCTATCCTTCAGCCGTTGTGGTACCAGTACCCGAAGGACGCCAACACTTTCCCCATCGATCTTCAATTCTTCTTCGGCGACTCCATCCTCGTCTCTCCCGTCACCGACGAGAACTCCACTTCCGTGACGGCCTACTTCCCCAACGACACTTTCTACGACTTCCAGACTTTTGCTCCCTTCCAGGGTACCGGAAGCTCCGTTACATTGAGCAACGTCAGCTTCACGTCCATCCCTGTGCATATCCGCGGAGGCGTTGTTCTTCCCTTACGCGCGAAGAGTACGATGACGACCACTCAGCTGCGCAAGACCGATTTCGAGCTAGTCGTTGCTCCAGGAACAGATGGTCAAGCTTCTGGATCGCTGTACTTCGATGACGGCGTCTCCGTCTCGCAGAAGTCGTCCACCCAAGTCAAGTTCACTTTTGCGAAGGGGAAGCTGGATGTCAGTGGAAAGTTCGGCCTTGCGATAGGCGTGAACGTGGCCCGAGTGAAATTCTTGGGCGTCCAGCATGGACCTCGTTCTGTTGCGTTGAATGGAAGGAAGCTGAAAAGCGACTCGATTACATACGATGGGAATAGCAAAGTGCTGACGGTGGAAGTTGAACTTGCTTTCAAGCAAGATTTCACCGTATCGTACACGTAGCTTTCATATGCATTCTGCCTGTATGTGCTGCAATCTTACGAAGTACCGTAAGGATCTCCAAATCATGGTGCAAGTATGTACGTGATAGAATGCTCAGTATACGGCTTTTAAGTTTGGAATCACGATACATAAACGGGGAGGATGTCTCTGAGGGAGTGAGTCAGTGGGTACAGACTGCAGTGGAAGAAAACAGAGTGACGCTATCACTGTCAGACAAAAACAATGGTCTCAAATGAGTGACCACCGCAGGGGTCGAACCTGCAATCTCCTGATAACGGCTTCGTAGTCAGACGCGATGCCATTTCGCCAGGCGGCCGTGCGTTTCGCAGACGAGCGTATAATCATTGCCAGTGGTGACGGTTCGGAGATGGGTGAATCCCGAACCCATCTATACTTCAAGTTCTAACCTTAGTGTTGGTTGACGTTTTGCAGAAGCAAAGTCTCGCAAGCCTGTGCAGCTCTGTCAATCTGCACAAGCTCGAGGTCCCGGATCGCTGCCCACATAACCCGTGCTGCCAACCTGCTGGGCCCTGGCTCTGCTCAGTGAATGGGTCTTGTACTGCACGATATGATACTAGTATAGGGCTAAAGAGATCTGAGTCATTATGAAAGCTACTCGGAGATTAGCTCCTATCGGCCGCCTGGCGAAATGGCATCGCGTCTGACTACGAAGCCGTTATCAGGAGATTGCAGGTTCGACCCCTGCGGTGGTCATTAAGAGATGGAGTGACTGTTTTACCTTGTCTTTCGAGGTCTTCGTTTTGCAAGCACTGGCAGTCCACATCGTAAGCCTGTCTGCCCACCGATGCTTAGTACTCAGTATCGACGAGATCCCAAAATGCGAGCCATGCATTCGCGTACAACATATGTATAAGCGAAAATGGGTTGCAATTCCATATCATGGAGAGAATATGATGGCACGTACTATAAACTATGCGTAGAGAATAAAACCTAAGTAGAAGGATAAGTACATGAATCGAGAATGTGTAACCATAACCAATGCGACATGAGGTGCGACTAGCGTGAAATCGTGAAAGAGAAGGACAACCATAAACAACAGTCATGTAAAACGTACATCCTACGACTCAGGTCAGAATAACGGGTAGACAGAAACATCGATAGTGAACTCACCTATACAGCCATGCTATGTCTTCGACCATCATCTCCCTCCAACATCTTTGATCTGCTCCCTGAACCCTGTGCACTCCGCCGCCGTCCCTCTGAACCAGCCCAGCCAGCTGAAGGCCCTCCGCCTGCACTACGCCCTCCCCCATATTCGGCATCCGCCTGAGTACCCTCACTCTCCTCGCCATCTTCCGGCAGTACGTATGCGCGCGACTTCTTCCGCCGGACGGTCGCACCGGGCAGTGGTTCTTCAGGCAATTGAGGCTCGTTGGCGGTAGAGAACTCGCCAGATGTGCGTGGACCGGAGTGCGTATCGCTACCTGAGACGGAGGGTCGTTTGATAGACGAAACGAAACCTTCCGGTTTCCGCATTTTCCTGCACGGAGATCAACAGCTGAACATACATAATGATGATAACAATGCCGGCACAAGTACTCACGTGTTCAGCTTGGGCTCCGTGTAGTTTACGCTCTTGCGCGTACGTCGCTCCCTGCCCCCCGTAGCGGCTTGCTGTTCGGAGTCGGATACTTCGGATGGTGGAATAGGGCTTGAAGATCGTGGAGTTGGTAGGTGGTGAGGCTCGCCCTTGAGAGATGGCGCCGGGGTCGTCGCTGGAGTCGTGAGGAACGTGCGAGAGGTCATGATAGAAGAAGTCGTCGTCGTAGAGGTCGCCGAAGGAGGAGCATCAGCAGTTTCTGGAGTACTGTGTCGTTCGCGATCTGTGATAGCACTGAGCTCCATCGTGGAGACAGCAACACGAGCGTACATACCTGACAATGCAGTGTCCAGTGGAGTCAGAGACGGTGTGGAGTTCGTGACATCCTTCAGTTTGGATTTCCTAGTACTTCCTTCGACCACAGCAGTAGCCTGCCCCTCTGACTCCCGCGTACGCTTCCGCTTCTCCTCCCTCTTCGCGCTCTCACTCGACGAACCTCTCTCCATCTCTGCCGCTAGAACTTCTTTCTCTTTCTCCTTCATCCTCTTCTTCTTCTCTCTTCGTACAACGCTCTGCGTGATCAGCTCCGGTTCCTCATCCTCCCGATCGATGCCAATAACTGCCATGACCTCCTCCTCTTCTTCCTCAAGGGCGGCTTCGCGTCGTAGAGGTGAACCAAAAGCAGGGCTTGGTGGCCGTTCCGTGACAGTGATAGACATACTGGTTGTGAGTAAGCCACTCTGCCGTCGTGTCGGTTTCCGTTTCCCCGCTTTCGTAAGCTGCTCATCAAAGTTTATCGCGGGAGCATCTATCGTAGGTATTGGTGGTGGGGACGATGTCCGTGTCGGTAGTGGCAGTCTTGAGGAGGAGGACCGAGGCTTGGTCTTCTTCCGTACAGGTGTAGGGCTCGGTTCGTCCACCTCGTCCTCTTCTGCGTCGGCTTCGGGTTCCAGGTTCTCTGGAGACGATACGTTTGCCTCATCATCTTCGTGTATGTTGGGGAAATTCGGAGCGCGTGCTATCTTGTTCATTTGTGGGGAGGTCTCTGGGTTTGGCGCGGGTCGTCGGGCACGAGGTTGAGGTTGTGCTTCGGGGGAAGATGATCGTCCGTGGGGTATGTTGTGTGACTTCCGGATATAACCAAGGTGCTTCACGAAGTTGTGTATCTAGGATGCCCGATGCTCAGCACGACCTGCGACTTGAGTCAGACGCGTATTGTAGTACTCACCGCTCCCTCTGCATCCGCCATGACCTTCCTCGACTTCTCCCGCTCCTTCTTCAGTTGAGTAGCTAGCGCTATCTCGGAGGCGCGCAGACGGAGGTTCTCGACATAGAGGGTGGATATCTGGGCATTGAGTTCTTCGATCCGGACGCTCAGCGTAGAGTTTAACCTATGATCGAAATCACAGGTCAGTCCCCCGAGTCCATATGAAGATTTGAGGGGACGTACTTGGTGATATGTTTGTTGGCCAACAGGAACTTCTTCTTGACTACGGGCCACCATGCGATATGAGATGGGATTCTAGAATACGAAGCGGAGGACTCACAATTCTCGAATTCGAGGAGGGTATCGTTCTGTCTGGTGTCGGCGGATACGCGTGATTGTCGTCTGCTCATCGTCGCGGTCGCGGTGGACGACGCGTCGTCGTCGTCGTTGCTGTACAACCTCCAGGCGGCCAACTTCCTCCAAATCGGGCCGTATCACGTGGAACGGTTGGTTCGGTTCGGCGGTCTCGGCATGATGGCGCTTGCATTTTGCCGAGGCTCTCCTTGCACAAAGGTTTCTCTTTTCTCCGCTAATACTAAGTATACAACCTCAAGCAATCCGTTCCTTTACTTACCTTGAACTGCTCACTAGCATCGAAGCTTTGGATTCGAACATCGAGGTGTGACGCTGCGCCTCTTGCTCGAGCAGGGAGGTAGCATAACGTTGTTACTCTTCGAGGGATCCGGAACCGGGAAAACCAAAGAGTTGCGGCCTCTTGCCGCCGCTCCTGTCCTCTATCAACACGCGGATTCGTATATCCAGTGGGCACCGGTAAGTAAGAATAGCATTGCGATTTGACACCTGGAATGTCAGACTGATACTTACGAATGGAGGTTCTAGACAGTATACACTTCTGATAACCAGACGACAAACCTTAGGTACCTTTGGTGAATCAAAACGTCCGTCATGGCGTGATGAGGCTGTGTGGTCCGCATCCTCAGCTGACGATGCGCCAATGTTTACGCGTTTACGCGCACTGCAGAGGCAGTGCATGATGGAAGTTCCTTGGTTCCACTCATATCTGCGTATCGTATATAAAGGCGCGACTCCATCGGTATGTCTTGCACATTCAAATTCGTCCCCCATGATGATGGACCCCACCAAAGACACACGATCTGTCTTTCCCGGAGCTCGAGTCCTCGAGTTCAGCAAAGATAGCTTCCTGAACGCCAACATCACCGACCGCAAAACGGAAGAATTGGTCTACACTATTCGATCCGTCACCGGATTAGCGGTCAATGGCATCCGTGTCGTGCTCTCAGCCGTAGACGGAGGTCGCTCTGATGAAGTGGCAAATTTCGTTAAAGGCGCCTTCTTCAAAGGGGACAAGATTTCATTTCGAGGCGGCGAACCTATGAAGGCCAAGCAGTGGATGCATGACAACACCTTTTACGACCCGTGCGTACTTCGAAATTACAGCCCACTACGCAGCTGAAGTCCTAGCTCTCGTAGTGATGCGAAAGAAGCCTCAGCCGACCGTTCAAAGTACAGCTGGCTGCGAGATCCTGAAACGCTGAAAGATATCGCGGTACGTCTCTCACTTTTCGTTCATCGCTCAAACTGATCTGAGCTTTGTCTCGTAGCTGTTTAAGAATGATGGCGACGAGCCCATCGCGTGGTTCCGGCCTTCCGTTCGCTCTGTAGAGCTGTGGCCAGCAACTCTCATCGTTCATCCGGACGCGTTTGCTCTGCAGGATATCATTTTGGCATCATTGTTGGTCGCGGTACAAACCACCAGAGCGCGAGATTCCCAAGGGCAGGGTTTGGCACAGGCTATGCCGTTCATGCAACTGACGGGTGGAGGGGTAATGTAGGGGATGGAAGTTGCTTTCACGCGACGTTCTGTGTACACGGATACCCTCAAGAACGATAGTAATCTACCACATGGTTAATTCACTCCAATGTTCTGCTGGAACAAACGATGTCGCGCTCGTCAGATGAGTGACGTCCCCATTGCACCTGAAACGGAGAACTTTCGCTTGGTCTGCAAATATTGCGCAAGGCAGTAGAGTGAGAAAGTGTTCTCTTCAGTTGTTTAATTTCCCCCAGTAGAGCCGTCGTGTGCAAGGTATGGTCTTCTGTCGATGTTCATTGAGGACCCCCCACTGACTGTATCCCACAGCGATGCTATGCTACTCTTTGTTCTAAAGCCTACGCGTTTTCTCATGCTGGATCAGAGCGGGGTCGACGACACATGATGCTCGATGAGCATTCGTACACAACTGCCATTCTTTTACATAGGCTCCATCGAAGTGGACTGAATTTGGATCAAATTCAGTCATCGTCATACCGGATTCCACCAACTTGAAGGACATGGGAGCTGTCTCGAGAGTCGATTGCGATAGTGCACCTTGTAATGTTTTTTTGTCCCGTCAATTGGTAGAGAACTTTTCGATTGCAGCACCGTCATTTGCTATGAGTAGGTGGGCCGGTACGTTGAGACTTGGACTTCGCGCGATGAATAACTCTGCGTTCAATAGGGTGTATGGGCAACCTGGAAATTTGGCCAGAAAACTCTAAATCCGCGCTTCTGATTGGAGCGGAGCAGTTTATCCGGCCAAATTTCTGAACTGCCCATACACCCTAATGAGTTTCTTCGCTTTTATTTGTTCCGTGCATGCATTTCGGTGTCGAGATTCGGTACAATGTTCGTTCTGCCTTGGCTCGATGTGGCGATTACTCGCCGCCGGAGTTACCTATTGTCTCTGTAAGTATGGCATGGCATCTGGAGCGGTGTCACTTTCGTTCATCATTCATATGCTGCAAAATATTTCGGGAACCAACGATTCCAGACGGATCATGACTGCCGCAAAAAGACTACTGAAATATTCCTCAGTGACCACCGCAGGGGTCGAACCTGCAATCTCCTGATTACCAACTCGTAGTCAGACGCGATGCCATTTCGCCAGGCGGCCGACAAAGACTTGTTCCTCGAGTTGTTGTCAACATTGACCGGTGACCGGTCGACCCCTAAGGTAAGACGTTCACATTGACAAATGCCAGCGGAGTGAGCCGCCGATCTGCATGAGATGTATCTTCTCCAAAACGGCGACATCAGTAAGACGAGAGTCTCAAAATGAGCTCTACAGTATGGCGTTATTACAAGATTGACCAACGTGATCTATCTCCTCGCAGAACCACCTATATTTTCTCCCTCTAAATCTAGGATCCCATCCGACGACTGATACGTAGACAATCGCCTTTGACCTCGCCTCACAGGTCGGACGAGACGTGGTGAGCTCTGCGGCCCGGTCTCAGGCTCGTCTGTCGCGAATGCACTGGTCTCCAATTCGTCTGGCTCTTCGGTCTCTTCCAATGGATTCGGAGGCGTCGAGGCGCCGGAGCCAGAGCCGGAGCCTGAAGCTTCGCTATGTTGAGGGAGGTCTTCACTGATTGATTGCCCGCGTGGACGAGGGCTGTCGAGAGATTTGTCGGGGATCTGAATGAGACATATGAGCAAAGAACCGGAAAGTACTGGAACGTGGCAGCGTACCCCAAGACGGGCGCAGTACGCAATGAACGTCGCAACGGCGGACATGATAAAGACCGCACGGAGACTGATGGCATACGAGTCTCTGGCTTTGCGCTGCAAATCTGGAGGCAGGCTAGCTACGAGAGTGGCGGAGTGTCTGATTTTAGTGATGATCTGGGGCAAATGGTGAGCTTTGTTTGAGAGCGGTGGGCAGTCATTATCTGCAAGCCTACCTCTTCTGAGTCCGGACCGCTAATACGCTTGCGCAATTCGCTGTTGAGGATAGACTGGAAGAGCGCGGAAGAGATGGCAACACCTCCCACTTGGCCTACACCACGGAATAGTTGGCCGAATCCTGTCCCAACGGCCATGGCCGACTCTATTATTGTACCGCGTGAGTACATTTAGTGGACGGCATGCACATAATGACATACCGGGCAGATGCGCAAGCAAAGCAACTACGAGAAAAAGCTTTGAGAATACGACAATGTGGATATCCTGCGACATGGACTCACTGAGCATGGTCTGCAGAACGACTGCATTTCCGAAACCCATGGGAAGCTAGACGCTCCGTACTCAGTACACAGCGTTACAGATACGACCAAGGAGTACTCACGATGCTGAACCACAGTGAGAATTTGGAAGAGTCTTCGCGCATCATACTGAGGAGAATGGTGGCGAAAAAGGGGAAGAGTCCGAACACGACATTCAGAGTCTTGTAACGCCCAGTTCGATGCATAACCCAACTGGACATGACGTTTAGACTTAACATCTAGATTGCAGCCAATGACATACCCAGCGAACAGCGATCCAAAAGAGATGGAAACACCGTTTGGGATCAAGTGGGCACCTGCACCATACAAAGTGTGAGCCTAACAGCATAGAGTCGGAACTGAGATATCCTCTCACCGGCTTCTGTCGCACTGGTCAGCATGACAGTCTGAAACCAAGTCGGAAAGTTGTATTGCACCGCGAAGTTGCAGGTCGCCACAAAGAAATTGCTAATTCCGACGAGAACAGGAATCTTCTTCCGCAACATGAACGGTGGGAGGACCGGCTCGGGAGCCACATAGATCTCGACGTAGACAAATGCAATGAGGAAGGCGATGGACAGTGCAAATGGCACGTAGACAGCTGGCGCATTCCACTGTGATCGTCGTCATTATGTGCTGTGTTTCTGAGGTAGGACCTTGGTTGACGTACCGGCAATTCTTCACTATACCGTGTACTGAGGAATACAAGGACAGAAAAAATCTGATCGATCCGTGAGCGTTGTTGCCATGAATGAAAGCTCAAGTACTTACTGCTGCAAACAGCGTGAGACTACCCAGGTAGTCAATGCGTTTCAGTACTTCTTTCGCGCTTTTGCTTTTGCCCTGACAAAAGCTGTGAGGATTTCGGAGAGTTGCAGAGTGATGGGGTACACACTGGCGTAACATAGTGTAGATTGACCGATGTGAGAAGGAAAGAGATCAAGAATATGGGGAGTTGAATGATGAACGCCCAGCGCCAGCCAAAGCTGGAGTAAGAATGGGTAAGTGTAAGAAACTTCAGCAGATCATGCTACCCACCGGTCCGCAATGAAACCTCCCAAAGGGCCGCCCATGCCCATGCCGAACTAATTGAAGTGGGAAGATCTATATCACAGCATATCCGGAGCGAGAAAAAGACGTACACTGTTGAACACCGCAGCTACGCCCTGAGTAAGACCCCTAGTCTGTTACAAGGTCAATATCGTCTCTGGTCCACATCCAACGACGACGACATACCCGTAGGCTATACATGTCACTGGTTATGATCCTGGTGTATGTCGCGCGAGCCTTCGTTGGTAAAGAAACAAAATCAGATGAATGCGGACGTACGTGGCAGTTGTCATAATGCCACCTCCGCCTATCCCACCAAGCTATCAAATTTCCGTATGAGCCGGGTCGCGCACAGATGTCGCCGAGTATATGTTTCACTCACGAATCTCGCAGCAATGAGCATTTCCATATTCGTAGAGAAGCCACAGGCCGCTGTTCCAAGAGCCGCAAATACGACAGCCGTCTGATTGGCACCACGGCGTCCCATCACATTGCAGAGACGACCGTACAACGGCGTGAAAGTAGCGGTCGCAAGTAGATATCTGCGACAGCACATTAGTTCCTATGAATAAGCTTCATTGGAGAGGCTGAAATTCCACATACGCAGTACCTAGCCAGCTGGCCTGGTGTGACTTCTGGAAATCAGATGAGATCCCGGGCAACACTGGCATTCCACAGGTGGCGTTAACATATGTTATGACATTCACATATCAAAGCCATGCTCACACGTTGCGACCAAAGTCGCTGAGGGCGTGACTGTCGTTAGAAAGATGAATATGTATTCGACACAATGCACACGCACTGTTCAAAGACTTGAAGACGGCAACAATAGACGCAACACAGGGTATTTCTGAGCATGGCTATGTACACTACCGGAAAGATGAAACACACACAGAAAGAAAGGTAGCCACCCAGATTCCTGCAAGAATTCCATAGCGCGTGGACCGGGAGATCTCGAGAGGACCAAGCTTGGAGGATTTGCTAGGAGACTGAGGAGCTTCAAGGTCAGATTGCAGCAAAGGAGCGGTTTCGGAGGGCTCTGGCGAGGGTTTGCGGCCGTTCATTCGCGTGAAATGGGTATCTTCCAAACAGTTGAAATTGAGAAACGAGAATTGCAGAAATGTCTATCAGGAGTTGACAGACTGCGCGGAATGGGGGAAGTCGTGGAGGGTGTCGTGAAACTCAAAAGGTCGAGCGAGGCGACCGCCTCTCCTTATATACCCTGTGCCGATACGTGCCGATGCGTGCCGCAGTCTCCGCAGATTTCGCCCTGCCGGCTTATTCGGCCGAAGCGGCTCTAATTATTTAACTCACGATACGTAATATTGTAAATAACCCAAGGCGACGCAGCTGGTACCAAACACGACTAAACACAACGCCCTTCCCCGCTCATCACTGCCGTCGACGACGAGCACTCCTTCGTCGTTGTTGCGGCTGTTGTTCTCTTTCTTATCGTGCGGTGCCTCGTAAAAACATTACTCGTCCATGACTAACGTTTCATCAGGCTCAAAGCGCAGCTGGGACGGTCATGAACCCGTCAGTAATAAGCGGTCGCGGGAGAAGGACGACGCCAGGGACTGGAAGGATGTCCATCTGAGCTCTCCGAAGAGAAGAGACGATCATCGTCGGCAGGACGCTCGTGACGGTCATCGTGGCGACTATCGTGGACGAGGCCGCGACCACGACAACCACCGTCGAGCAAGTGAGACTGGGCGGGAGAGGGACCGGGATAGGGACCGACGTGATGACAGAGATAGAGATAGGGAACGCGGTAGGGCTCGGGATGGTGACCGCGATCATCATTCACGCAGGGACTTTGAAAGGGACGGCAGTAAGCACCATCGAGATGGCGGTCGAAGGAGTGCACCCAGTTTTGGCAACAGCAAGAATGATTCACGAGGCGAGACACCTAGAGTCGACTCTGAACGAGAAGAAGGCGAGTGAGTATCGCGCTGGTCATATAGTCCGGGCACAATTAGAGATTTGCTGACTTTCTGTCTAGGATATCGCCTCGAGCCAGCCCTGCTGAAGTGCTGTCTGCATCATCTGCTAGCGCCCCGTCGGCAGTATTTTCAGGCCCTAAAGAACCACCCATCTCACTGGATCTTGACCTGCCCGTTTCGCCGCCGCCCGTTGAAGAAGATCGCGCAGCACGTCGTGCGAGGCGTCAAGCTATTATGGCGAAGTACGCGGGAACGAACAGCGGAATTGCGAGTCAAGTTAGCCCCTCGCCCGGACCTAGCAGTGCGGTTGAGCCGCCTCCCAGTATGCCATCTGTTTCTGATATCAACTCCCAACCTCACAGTACTGTCGAGACTCCGATATCACCTTTGGCTGGACGCAGAGAAGGCAGTGGACTCTTTGGTGCGCGTTTTTGTTGTGCTCACGTCCAACATTATTGACGATCACCATAGGCAAGCGGGAATCATTATCTGCTTCGCCAACACCGGGCACGTTCTCCTTAGCTAAGGACGAGGAACAGGATAAGCAAGCTAAGGCGCAAATCCAAGACGATCTTAACGAACAGATTTCTGCCGCCGACTATGATCCCAATCTGGACTATCGTGAAGACGAGCAGAAACGCGCTCGTGCCGTCGTGGATGATCAACCGGACATGGAGATCGTTGAAGAGGAAGAGGTAGAAGAAGAGGAAGATCTTGACGACATGTTTGCGGTGTCGAATACAGAGAAGAAGATTAAGAAGATAAAAAAAGTTCGGGTACGTTTCTATCTATTGCTCATCTTCGAGCAGTCACTGACTCTCACAGAAGAAACGTCAAGCTCCGGCACTCATCGCCACGAACCTGGATTCAGCTGCTGACTCCGAAGGATATTATCAGATTATTCTTGGTGAACAGCTCGATGGCGGACGGTACCAAGTCTTCTCATCGCTTGGGAAAGGTATGTTTGCCAATGTTGTCAGAGCACGCGTTCTCCACGGTGAGACGGGTGAAGCCGGCAAAGAAGTCGCGATCAAGATCGTTCGGTGTCAGGAATCAATGTACGTTTTCCGTGCTCGTCTTCTATTCGTCTGCGCTGAATACATCTTCCAGGCACCGCGCCGGTTTGAAAGAGGTGCAGATACTCAACAAGCTCAAGCAAGCGGACCCAGATGATAAGAAGCATATCGTTCGCCTCGAACGCACCTTCGAGCACCGTGGTCATCTGTGCTTAGTGTTCGAGTCTCTCAGGTATGGTTCTTCTAAACAATAGCGGAAAATTCTCACCTAACCGTCGGTTTCTCAGCATGAATCTTCGAGAGGTCGTCAAACGCTTTGGCAAGGACATCGGCTTGAATATGAAAGCAGTCCGCGCTTATGCTCATCAGCTCTTCCTCGCAATGAGTCTGCTGCGTAAGTGTAACATCATGCACGCCGACATCAAGCCTGATAACATTCTCGTGAGTCCGTTCTACATCACAGTTACATCGAACGCTCTAACGCTTATGATATCCCAGGTCAATGAACAGAAGACGGTGCTCAAGCTTTGCGACCTAGGTTCGGCTTCTGACGCCTCTGAGAATGCCATCACGCCTTATCTCGTCAGTCGATTTTATCGTGCACCAGAAATCAGTGCGTATGGCGCTCTCCTTCCCGCGAACCACTTGTTGACAATTCGCACAGTTCTCGGCTATCCCTACGATCCGGCACTGGATATGTGGTCGATCGGATGCACGCTCTATGAGCTGTACACGGGCAAGATTATGCTCCCAGGCCACTCCAACAATCACATGGTTCTACTGATGATGGAGCTGAAAGGTCGTTTCAACACGAAGATGATCAGGAAAGCCCAGTTTGGCCAGACATATTTCGACGACCTGGGTGCCTTCTTGAGCGTTGAGCAAGACAAGATTACCAAAACCGTGCGTGGCCCTTCGGCTGACCACTTCGACGTGCGAGCTGACATTTGCAATGTAGGATGTCGTGAAGAAAGTCCACATAACCAATCCTAAACGCGATATGAAGGCGCGGCTCATGCCGCCTTCTTCGGTGAAGCTCAAGGACGATGAAATGAAGTCCTTACTAGCCTTCATTGATCTTTTGGACAAGTGTACCGCCTTGGATCCAGCGAAGAGGATAACGCCGAAGGAGGCCCTCTCGCATCCGTTCATTCGTGGATAGGTGCTGTACTGCGTATCCCGTTCCGTTGCTTTCATTCGGACCGTATGTTACAGCTCATACTGTAGAAGTTTCGGTAATGTTGACAATGCTTCGTGCTTGAATGTATTTGTAATAACGTCTCCCTGTACCTTTTGAAAGCGTTTTATTCGGGCCAACTCCACCAGACAAATGGAACTCCGAATGTCCCACGCGATGGTCAAGTGCCTTCCTCCGCGACATGAACAGGCAATAGGGATGTTTGTGCGGGAGGTCAGGCGGAAGAAGTGCATCCGTTGAAGCCTATTCCTGTCGTATGTCTTTCCCGCACACTCCATCGTATTTCATGCATCTCGTTGCTTCGTGTCGTCCTTTCTCGTCCAGAATGCCCGCAGCGCATGTCAGAGCAAGTCTTTGGCATACATCCAATTCATGAACAGCTGCTGCTAAAGAACTTCATCCTTTCGTTACTCGTCCTATAGCTCTTGGAGAACGGCTTAGGGGCGCATGAATCATCCACGAGCCCAGTATGTTTGCCAATTATATCAGCTCTAGGGGCTTCGATTTCTTGGTTGCCTCCATACTCTCCGTGCTGGACCACGTTACGAAAGCCCGACTTTCCGTCCAGCCGACCATATAAAATGCGAGACGGGTTAGCAGTAAATCGTAGCCTGCGCTCCATTTCTGTCTCACAGTCCCACGTCTTGACATGACTTCTCAACTTCCCTCTTTCGACCAGCTCCCGAAGTTCGAACATCTGACAGGGTGCGCCTGGGGTGTGTGGGGCAAGGACGACCAGCTCGGAACGGTCAATCTCTTGACTGAGAAGGTGGTCGCGGAGGCGGCTAAGGAGATCAAGTATGTTCACCTTCGAAAGTACTTGCCTTCCTTCGCCAGCGCTGACGGATGCTCACAAGGACCGGCAAAACTGTCTGTCTTAATTGGTGCGTTCCCATGGTTCCTGCAGTTTATTCGCAATGGTTTCCGTTCTCATCCGGAGTGTTGACGTAGGCCAATCAACTTCCCAGCGAAGGTGTGTACCAGCCTGAGACTGCTGCGTATGGCCGAGCTGCTTGCTCATTCCACCGACGTGAAACTTGCAGCCTCTGTTCAACCGCAAGACGCCCAGCGTTCGCAGCTTCGTAATTGTGCCAGACAAGTCTCAGAATGACGACGAAATTTTCATCGTAAGTGACCGGCACTGACACGCCCTGCTCCGTATGCTGACGATGAATGCAGAACACGCAATCCGGTTCTCAGTGGGACGGCTTGAAACACTATGGCATCCCAAAGCATGCAATTTTCTACAACAAGTGAGCTGTCCTTACTGCTGTGATCTCAATCGTCACCGATACTCCTTACTCTTCAGCACGCCCGCAGACGACATTCACAAAGGAGAGTTGTTATTCCATGATCCGGCCAGCGTGGATGCACACTCGCGCCGTCTCGGAATTCAAAGTGTGTCGTCCCTATTCCGACCGATGGTCCGTCCTCTTACACAACGTCCGCCCTGTAACTAGACTGGGCACAGCACGGGATTGTTGGTAGAGGCGTTTTCCTTGACATGGTGAAATATTACACTGCTGGCGGTTCTAAGCCGTTGCCCTATGATCCCTGGACGACCCACGCCGTCCCTGCCTCGGACCTCAAGGCATGCGCCAAACAGCAGGGAGTCACGTTCAAGCAGGGTGACATCTTGATCATAAGGGAGGGATTCATGGCGCGGTACTTGTCCGCCACATCCCAGGAGCGCAACGGGCTCGCAGACAAACCAGAAGCCTTGTATGCGAAATCTTGATTTCAGGTTTCAGAGGACGCTGATCATGAGCTTTGCAGTGCCGGTATTAAGCAAGACGAAGACATGAAACGGTTCCTATGGTGAGGTTCTTTATTAGAGCTGGTCAGTATGGATCGCTTGCGTTGACCGGTGATTACTTTCAATTCCCAGGGACAATCACTTTGCAGCTATAGCTTCAGACCAACCAGCTATTGAGGTGTGTATTGCGACGTGACCCGCCTCTTATGACATCAGTTTCAGGAGAGCTGACTGGCCCACGGCGGAACAGCGCTGGCCTGCACCTGAAGGCACACCGTACTTGCATGAGGTTTGATCCTTGTTCCCATTTTGGAATACAACAAGTCTGATTAATACGGCTTCCGGTGGCTGCAGACGATTCTTGGGTATGTCTCGGTGTCTCAATCCGCGTCTGTTGCAAAGTCCTGATTCAGATTGTGATTCGATAGACTGTGGGGTATGCCCATAGGTAAGCGCACTACAAGGACGCCCCCCTCCCGCGAGCATCGGGATCTTAATCGTTGACGACATTGAACGCCCTCCAGGAGAACTATTCGATCTTGAAAGCCTAGCGAAACACTGCAATGAAACTGGCAGGTATACGTTTTTCTTCACGTCTTGGCCTCTCAACGTGTAGGTGACCATCACTGAACCGGTCATGGCTCGGAATACTGATCAATTATTTCAGGATCGGAGGTGTCGCCAGTCCTCCCAACGCTGCCGTATGTTGCCTTGTATTCTCTTTCCCTGCCTTCGCCGATCTATCATTGTACAGGCATATTTTTGAGATTGTGGCGCGGACAGAAATCACGAATAGGGCTTCGGAGTGGGTTCCACAGTGCCGGAAGCCGACCTTGTCATGTAAGAGAGAGCATCGGTAAGACATTAAATAGCTAGTTGGCGAAGTTTCTACTACGATATTCTACATCGTCAAGTCTTGTACGGCTACAAAGAATCGTTGAGGCTCTGCGAATATACGAAGAAGTGCCTGGTTGTCTGGTGTTGGCATTTACGAGGATGGTAAAGTAAAGAAGCGGTATCCCGTTTAAGCTGAGGACATCTTGGCGCAGGTAGGACAAAACCCATCGACGTGAGGGGCTGTATCAGGGTCAGAGATGAGACACCTATTGACCGCCTAAGAACAAGAGCACTCCTACTCACAGTACTGTTCGGTCGGCTGACGACTGTCATGACATCAAGGTTAGTGAGCGGAAGAGGTCCACGGGTCATAAGTCGAAATCATTCTTACTACTGCCAACATGTCTGCTTGCACTGTGCACAGTTCTTGGGATGAGCGGGGCTAAACTTGCAACGCGGATTGTCGCAGACAACCTGCGGTCTGTGTTAATGGCTGGTTTCAACACCCTGTTGCGTGTAACGTACAGTCTCCTCGGGCTGTAAAACTCCGGAGGTGAGGTCCTGGTCGCGAACATCACCGAGGGACACCTACCATAGTGAAAGCATGACCGCACTTGGTGTACACGTAGCAAACACTACAACACTAGTCAGACGGGAACAATGAGCAGAATGCGGAGAAGTTGCGTACTGTCGTCTGGTGCACATGATGAACGATGACAAGATGGGTGTAAGAGGGTCGAGTGAGCGAGAGCTGGAAGCAATGTAGTTGAATGGTGTCGAGAAGAGCACTTGCGACACGCTCTTAAATACGTCGAGTAACCCTCCTGAATAAGCACGAGGAGACGACATAGCAGGTAGAGCGACCAGGGTTGATTTGAGCTCCAGGCTCAGATGGTTTGAGTAACACGCTGATTTTCCAAAATGTGGAGTCACATAGCAGACTCGCGAGTGAGTGCATCATCAAGACGCATAGCAAGGAGGCATGGGACCGAATTGAACGTGTACTGCGGGCGGCGATGTCCAAGTTGATATAGGTAACATAGACGTGACAAGAGCATCTACTCCTTCAACGAGATGTCCGAGGGTGGAATGCCGCGGAAGAGAGATCTTGAGGAGGAAGAAGCCGCCCTTCACATACGGTATGGTCATGCCGGCGGGACTTCCTTTACAGCACCATCGGTGATGTGGGTCCTCAAGCCAGCCCAAAGTTACCGGACTGGGATTGGACCGGTCTTCCGTAGGGTTCTTCCGTTCGCGAACCAGCTCATCGGCTTGAGATTGATACAGTGTGGGCCAAGAGGTCGATACGTCCGCAAACATGCAGGGTGCGTTCCACTCTCCCTGATATCAGCAATTGAGAAACTTCAGCATATTCTGTAGGGATGCAGCGGCGGTGTCGACGTAAGTATTAGTGGTGCCCATCTGTCCACCGGGGGGCGAGTGCAGTGGCTTCTTCGATAGGGCTGTGAAGTACAAGTAGAGTCTCAAGACCGACGATACCGAGGCCAGATATCACTTACAAAACTCCAATTACGAACATCTGGACATTGCGGCGCACACTGCCTTCGAACACGGATGTGACTGTGGTTTGGTCGTACAAGTCGGAAGGTAACCACAGTCCAGAGTAAGCGCTCATGAGCCGGATCTGCACGCGAGTAAAATTGACGCTAATTACTTCATCTTCTCCTTCCTCCGAGGTTTCGTGATGATATGTATGACCAAGTCGAAAAGCAAGAAGGAGACTCCTGGTGGCGGAAAGAGGACGAAAGTGTTTGTGGACAAGCAGGTATGAGACGCGCGCAGCACTGTTGGCGTATCGAATCGAACTGATGTCTTGTTCGACATCCTGTGCACCCTGATCCTGCGGGTTTGAATACTCTGTCGTCTTGCGTGTCTCCCTAGGATGTTGCCCTCGATTTGGCCAGGCACATTGGAGAGACGCAGGAAGGGAAATCGAAGCAGAAGGCGGAGAAAAATCATCAGTATCAGCAGCGGGCGAAGGTGAGTGAGATTCTTGTTTTCCCAACGACACCATAATAGTCGGACCTGTGCAGCTGCCGATCAGTACGTGCTCATGATGCCTGTTCCACTCGACAGGAAACAACAGCTACTGCTTCTAAGTCAGACCGAAAACCCCGAACTACATCTTCAAGTAAGAAGAGACTTGTGAGTATCCGGCTATGCTTCATGGACCAATAAATCTTACAGCGCGCAGAAAGAGGTCAAGGCGAGTATCCTTGCCGATCGAGCTCGAGCGAAGAAGGAGAAAGCAAAGCACCGACGAGAATCGCTCAAATCATCAGTTGACGTACCGGCTGCTACTGAGCCGTCCTCGCAATCTACAAGCTCGAGGCCCTCGGCGACGAGCGATGTTCATCTTCGTCCGCGGAAGAGAGTTGCTTTCGCATGATCCTGTGACTACACAACGCATTGCTTCTATAAAGATGTCTTATCGTCGCCCACTCTGTTCATATAACAATATGTGGACAGGATTCGACTTCTTGACACTGCTGACTACGGGAAGATGAGCTCAACTGTCCGTGGTGAGTTACTCTTCCGTCAAATATGCAACATGTATAGTGCGCTAACTTTGCTCATGCACATTGTCTCATCACAGGCATAATCAACTGAAGAATTATGCGTTGTTCATGCTTCAAGGATGTCAGACTTCGTTCACTGAAAGGTTGCACCGTCAATCTTATGATGAGATGATGCAGAATTTCAGACCGCGTCTGCTGCGTCCAATCTTTACAAGCTCCACGAAGATCTTGGGTGGTAATCGGAAGACCGTTTCCTCGAGTTACCCTTTCCTTTCGTAACCCAGCACTGCGTCTTTACAAGTTAGTGATCTACATTGTCGGCGAATACTATTTGTGGGCGCCGGTCCGGCTCATTGAAAATTGACCGTTCGAAAGCCTTCTCATTCGTGAATTCCGTCGATCATGGCACCCACAAGACCCTTTCTTGCTGTTCCAAGGCTTCTTCGTGTCCTTGACGTGCCTGGAGTGGAGCAGAGATACAAATAGCACTCGACACGGAATATCTCAGCTCATTCAAGTCTAAGCGTATCCAGACGAGAACAGCGCCCGTTGTCGTCGTCCGTGTTCACCGTCATACACTCTGGTGAGGCAGAATGCTCGTAGACCGAATGTAACGACGGACATGAAAGTTATATGAAACTCGCTTTCGTACACTCATCTCCTCGCGTGACCCACTTGTTTCCGCCGACATCTGTCCCTTTCGTATCCAGGCTTCCATCGAACATTTAGATCTCTACGATAGCCCTTCGGTTCTCGTAAACCCAGCGGCGTTTCGGAGGACTCTGACGACTCTGGTCTTGCACTCAACGTCGGTTTTTTGAACGTGTGTATAATATTACTCATAATGAATACAGACCGCCGGCTGCAGAGGGCGGTAAAACCTAACGAAACATCTACGCCATGACTTCTTCTCCATTCTCCCTCTGACTTTGGTTCTGGCTGCTCTCAGCCGCCTCTTGCGCCTCCTTCTCTACTTCGTCCACGTCCCGTAGATACTCGTCGAAATCGACATCGCGCTCCATGAAGTCGCTGACTTGCCCGACCTGCGCCTCAACGTCATACTGGCTGTTGTACATTCCGAACAACCCGCTACTCCCCCTAGCCAGACCTAGCCCAGGCGGTTGGCTGAACTGGCTCTGCGACTCGCCAGCGCCGAATCCGCGTTTGAAGATGCTTTTCGCGGCCTGGGGTGGGGATCCCGTGATATGATTCCGATGTTGGGTAGATGTGAATTGAGGACTAAAGCGGCTGATGTGGCTGGCGTTGAAGAGAGGTGAGATGGGAGAGCGTGGTGGATGACGGTGAGACGGGGGTGTGGACTGCGAAGACCCAGAAGCGGGGGAAGAGAAATAGGTCTTAGCGGGAGATATGTCCGGTACCACTGGCTCGTCCTCGGCAAGTGCGGGTAGCGCGTCGTTGTCACCGTGGGCAGCGGAGGGTTGATTGAATATGGAATCGTTAGAGGCTGCGTCTGGTTTGACTTTCCGCGACGGCGGGCGCGGTCGTGGCTTAGACTGTCGCGACGAGGCCAATAAATCTGTCAGAGATGGTAAATCCTTCCTCTCCGGTGTCTCAAGTATTGGCAAGCCGTTCGCGTTGCCCAGGCCGCTGCCCGCTCTGACGAGCGGTGCGGGGCGCAACGGCGATGTCGACTTGGACAAGGGTGGAGTGTTTACCGGAGGTGGAGATGACGGTAGTAGAGGCGCACTGGATCTGTACGGTTGTGCAGGGGGTGCCGCTGCGTCGGTGCGCGGTTTCTTCGTCACCCCAGTGACAAAGACATCGTCATCCGGAGGAGTGAGCGGCCGTGTTCGTTTCAACGGTCGATTCTCCGCGACGGCGTGTAGCCTTGTACTCGGAGAGAAAATCGGAAGACTCGACGACATCCCGAGCGGCTGTGGCGAAGTGTGCGATGGATGGGCGGGGTTGAATGGGGACCACGTCGATAGCGGAGGAGAGGGAGGGGATGACGAGAAGAAAGGTCTAGGATAGATGGGAGCGGGCTTGTGTCTTTCGTCATTCGGAGGTTTGCTTTGTGCGTCATCCTTCGGAGTCGAGGTCTCCAGGTGAGACGGGAAGGAAGGCGGCAAGAAGCTCTGCGTAATGCATAAACGTCAATGGTGTATTCTCTTGCCACAACGATGCTACTCACCGCTTCGGATACGTTCGCGATACCCGAGGGGCTGGAAATCTGCATGGGTTCGGGAGACGCTCTTTGAGGTGTCTGTGGCCGCTCTGGCGAGATCATTGGCGCGTGCGCCGGAGGTTCACGCTGCTGAGCCAGGATGTCTCTCGCGCTGTCCGATTTACTAGAACCCTGGCCACCCTTCGCCGTGGCTACAAGGCCATTATGCTTGAAGGCAGGGAACTCCAAGGGTGATTGTCGTTTTGGCTTCGGCTTGTCTTTTTCCGACTTGGCTTGCACGACACCAACCTCGATAGGTGTTTCGACAAGCGGCACCGGACGCTCAGCGCGGACGACCTCTGCTTGCCAGCTGCGCACTCTGCTCGTAACCCGATCCTCCTTCGTCTGCATGTCATCCCCCTCGACACCCGCAAGCACGTCGCGGTTCAGCGCTGGTCTCCCCGACACGGTGCCGTTCGTCCAGTACTTCGAGGTCGTCTGTCGTTCCCGCTCCTTGCCCTTCCCTTTCCTCGCCCCCTCTCCGCTCTTCACCGGCACCCTTGTCAGGTCCCTTGCCGCCCATCTCTTCGTACAATCCTCCCATTCTTCCTCTGTCGTGGGCATCTTGAATACATAATCCCCGCAGTCCATCTTGCTCGTCTGGCCTATCTTGATCCCCGGCGCAGCTGCCTGTCGTCTGCTGGTCGAGGCCATCCGCACCATCCTCGAAACCTTGGCCCATTTCGGATCAGACGAGTCGTAGTTGGCTTCTTCCAGAGCGTGCGATATCTCTCTGCGGAAGTGTATTGCACGCTGTGAGAGGTCCGGGGCACCCGGTTGCGAAGAGGGGAATAGTTCCAAAGGCAGAGCGGCCAGCTTCTGGTATCGCTCTTGTAGCTGGCCGATGTAATCGAGCGTGTGCTGTGAACTGCCCTTCGAGGGGCTGGTTGAGGATGAAACCCGATCTTGTGAGGTCCTTCGATTGGATAAAGGGGGCGCAGGGAAGATGACAGGGATAGAAGGAGCCATGGTTGGAATCGTGATGTTGACACTTGAATTCGGGAGTCCAAGTGATTGCTGTGGGTATATCTAGCTCCTTTGTGGGGGATATGAAGATAACAGATGAGACAGGAAAACAAAACAGGAACTTGAGAATATCTTTAGCGATGTTGTGGAATCAACAATCGAGGGACGAGGGAGGACGTGAAGGGAGATGGCCAAGAACATGCAGTGTGATGTCGAGATGCTGGCCCGGGCCTACCTTTCGTGGGATTGTCGAAAATGGTATTTATTATTATATAATTATTAAATGCCATCAAAACTGTATCGGCCGCCTGGCGAAATGGCATCGCGTTTGACTACGACACAGTAATCAAGAGATTGCAGGTTCGACCCCTGCGGTGGTCAATGCACGTAAGGGCTGTGAGCCTGTGCGAGCTTTTTGTCTCCGAGACGATAGCAAGTCCAAAACCGGTTCCATCGATTGTACATTTTCGTTACAAAATATGCTGTGTGATACATGAGCGTGCATGAATTTGTCCTCAGGAGCACTGTCGTGAAGAAACTTCAGTGAGCTCTGCCTTTCCGATCGTTCTCTCAACGCATTGAGACAGCTTGCGCGCAATAGCAGCAGCTAACAAATGTTTGCACTGGATGAGCATGTTAGCATATGCTCCGAGTCTGCCCGTACTATCACTGCATTTGTCGAACGACTCACCATGAGCTCAGATTTGGACAACAAGACTGCATATGCAAAAGCTGGACATGTACAGAACGGCGGAGAATCATACTTGCCAGGCTCGCGAGTTGACGGAAAGCCGGGGAAGACGGTATAGCTCCCAGTAGAGCCCAAGATCTCAAAATGAGAATAACCCCACGGGGTAGACAGCCTGATGACTGAAAATAGTGTCAGAGAATGAAGTTTGGGGCGTCATGGCGATTGCTAACCGTTTTCTCGGTCAACCAAGTCAAGCGCCGCCAACACGAGATTCTCGGAGAAGAAGAATCTAAGCTTCTCCAGAAACTCCTCAACTACAGGCATTTCAATTTCTAAACCGACGAACAAGTGCAAGCACACTCACAATCATCCTCTTCCGAATCCACGTCGGGTGGATTCAGCGCGGCACTGAGCATACGCTGAACTTCGCTTCTGTCCATCTAAACATGCAGATGATTGCTGGCTAATTGTTGTCCACTCAGCGAGTTCGATAAAGGGACTGCAGTACGCGGCAACGCTGTGAACCTGTTTCGCCTTCGGGGATGGTGGAGGCGCAGAGTGAGGAGCATCGGCCCGGCGAGTCATCTAATAGCCGATCATCTCTACTCAACGTCTGCGAGATTTTACCCGATGTTTTCCCGTGGAGACGAACCACCATCTTGTCGGAAGCCAGGCGACACAAGAGACGAGAATTTTGAACAGAAGGTTCGTATCTTGCGTCGTATTGCAATTGAGTAATGCAGACTCACGCTTTGCAGCCTTCCTGTATGCGAGCCATGAACGGGTACGTACTGTAGCAGACAACCCAGCTAGCAAGTGCCGACGAGAATCGGATTTTGGTACCTCATGACTTCTTACTGAGGTTCTGAGCGCACATAGGTCGCGTTCCTGTGCCTTAACCATTGGGGCCTAAGCTACTACTCCAGCATCGAGATTCGCTGTTCGCCGACACTCGAGTCAAAGAATCGGAGGAAACAACGCACGCTCGTCAAGCGTTCCGTGAATAGCCCCGCGGGTCCGCCAGAGGTCCAGTTTGGATATAGCACGGTACGAGTCACGAACGATTCTGATAAAAGAGTGTCAGCTTATCGAGGTGCCTTACAGTGACGTCTTTCGCGTATGTTCAAGCGCAGAAAAGCTGCACATCGTTGGGGAGATGGACGCGGAATATCGTCGGAACGCAAATTTTTGCGGGGTTGTGAGTACGTCGTGGGTGGAATTAGAGTTTACGACTCCAATTCATCACTTACACGCTCTTACCCTTCGATAATTTCGAATTGATAATCCCGTTGGACGCTACTGAACGTCTAGCCAGAGACGTAGCGCACAGAAGAGGGAAGAAACGTATAAAAAGGATACGATCTGCTGGAAGATACCCCAGACCAACCCGTCAGCAAAAGATCATGGACTCCCAAGAAACCCTCATCGACTTCTCCCTCCTCGCTCAACAATCTCACACCGGACTCACCGTGTTTGAGTTCGCTGTCGACAACATGAACAATACCAGGATATTCCTGCGAGGTAACCGCTATCTATCCTACGTCGTCGAGTCCAACCGCGATAACACCGAAACAAATGTCTACCGTGTTGATGGTCAGGCTGTCCGCACGCGCATTGCTTTGATCGAGCGAGGCAATCTCCTCCCAGCAAAGATCACTCTCGCCGACGCTGCGCCCATACGTTTGTCGCGGTGGCTCCAGACGAGAACGTTACGTGACTTGTAAGTCGCTTCATTGCACTCACACCGCTCCTCTTTTACTAACGACATGTAACTCATCAGTCCAGCTACTATGGCCGCCGGCGATATCAACTATATCTGGAAGAAGAATATGGTCGATCAGCTCAGAGTCAGCCTTTGTCCGAAGCAGCCTTCACATTCATGCGTTGACCACTGTTGAATCTCCATAGATGGTCGCTGAAGATGACCCTGCTACGCCTGTCGCGTGGTTCCATCGGTCACGACGAGAAACCGTTGATGACCAACAAGTCGTCCACCCAGCTACCCTCGTCATCACCCAAGACGCAGACGATGTGAGAGAATCTATCCTTGTTGCTTGCCTCATACTCGAGCACAAAATCAGGTTGCGGGCGAGGACTAGTAGTGTCCCAGTCGTGGGCTAAACCAACTCGGGGAATGATCATCAAGATCATGCTCTTCGTGGAGGTGAGCGCGTTGACAAATATTTACATTGCACCTCGACTGACACGTCACACGCGGCAGGCTCATAGCTCTTCGAGAGCTGGGCGTGAAATACGAGGAAGATGCGGAATCGGTGCATACCAGCGTACTGAAAGAGCGGCAGATGCAGCTGTTAGTGCTTACGAACGATTACTATCACGTATACTCAGAATGGAGACTGTCTTTCTGCTGTCTGTAATCGTTGAGGACGTCAGAGTCGATTGTGAACTCGCATGAGCATCACGTGGCAAGGCCCAGACTCTGTCTCAAATAATGAGGCCAAATCAGCGCCCGCCGCCTGGCTGGCTACGACTTGGCTACGACTTTCTCCTTCACTTTTTCCACTCGTCTTCTTTTCGTTTCGCTCTACGCCACTGAACCTCAAACGTTCAAACACGCTGTCAAGCTTGTTCACATGGTCAGCTGAGCGGGAAGAGCGCTACAAATGAACGGTTCAGGTCACTTTCGACCCACGGCTGGCTGCTCCTACACCCCCTTCTAGTCTCTACTGTTCGTCGACGTCGACTGCATGGATACTCAGCTCACTCTAGTCGATTTCGATGCACCGTTGCCAGAGCGGTCTGCGAGAACTGTTCTCTCGTTCACTCGAGACAGTCTGCTCAACTCCACTTTACGCATAAGCGGTACGGACAGTACCGTGTATGTCATCAAGACGAATGCGACGTCCAGTCGGACAATTGTCAGTCGGATGATCCCTGGAAGCTCGGAGGGTGTTGCTGAAGTGGTGAAGATCGAGAGGAATGATATTTTGCCAAGCAAAATCACTTTTGAGGGAGCTCTTCCGATGAAGACGAGTACCTGGTTGAAGAAGCAAACGTTCAGTGATCCGTGCGTCTCCTTTGTAGTTCTCATGGACCGTACGACTGCTAAAGCTGTCTATAGTGCTCGTCCTGATGATAGATCAGTCCAGTACGTCTGGAAGCCTACCAATGGCAGAGAAATTGCCGTGGGTGTCTCTGCAGCATTGGATGAGCGAGTCGACTGACCTCTCCGTAGCTCTACATCGCAGACATGCCGTTCAGACCTATCGCTTGGTTCCGATCATCCATTCCATTGGTCGAACCTGCCACGCTCTCTCTCCAGCCTGAAGCAGAGCCGATACAGGATGCTGTCATTGCATCCTTGATCGTTGTCGAGCAGAAGTATCGAGTGTTAAACAAACGAGGCGCTCTCAACGCCACTCGGATGCCGATTCTGCTTTCGTAGCTCATGCAACGAAGCTCGAAGCACCAACATTCGTGACTTCACGAACTTGGTGTGACCATGGGATGCGAATGGGATGGCATGTATGTTTGGTCATTTGTGTTGCCGCTTAGTTCATGCCTTATCGCTCCTCTCCTGCTATAGCTTACTACCATGCGGTACGTTTGGTCATACGCTGTGCGTTTTCTGGTCGTCGCGCGGTTCATTTAGCCTTTCGTCCAGATTGTCGTGCAAGTAGTGGTCAATCCAATATTCGTCTTGTTCGTTCAAACTCTGTCATATGTGCCTATGTCTGACGTCTGTCACGAAGGAGCCCAACGAAACAATTGGCTTAATCGAGCGGAAAGTGAGTACTTGTGTCCCGGACTCCGTTCTAGATCCCGGCGCTGTACGTCGGCATCAATCGTCCTTTGATGTTTGATGCCCATAGTTATAATCTCATTCTGCCACTGGGGAACTGCGTACCCATAAATTCAGGATCAAAAGTTTGGTCAGCTGAGCCATTTGAGCCGTGTGGCAGCTGAAGAAACTGATATAAGTGGAGAAATACTGGGCTACCTTTGCTAACCTCCGCAGACCATGGACTCACAACTCACTCTGGTCGACTCAAGTGCGCCATTGCCGGAACGTTCGGCGCAAACTGTCTTCACTTTTTCGCGGGACAGTCTACTCAACGCCACGCTGCGGATCCTCGGTACTGATAGCACCGTGTACGTGATCAAGACCAACACTACCACCACTCGAACGGTCGTCAGTCGGATGATTCCAGGAAGTGCAAAAGGCGTCGTTGAGGTGGTGAAGATAGAACGGAACGACATCTTACCGAACAAAATCACGTTTGAAGGTTTCCCTTCGATGAAGCTGAACAATTGGCTGAAGAAGCAGACGTTCAGTGATCCGTACGTCCCCTCTATTTGCACTCATCGTATGAGACTGACGAGGCTCAAGAGCTCGTCCCAATGTGACCACTCAGTACGTCTGGAAACCTACAAGTGCGAGAGAAGTCGCGGTAAGCATTTTTGTCGTGTGGTTTGGATAGAATCTCATCTCGTCGCAGCTGTACATCACGGACATGCCTCTCAGACCTATCGCCTGGTTCCGATCGTCCATTCCATCTGTGGAACCGGCAACCCTTTCGCTCCAGCCAGAAGCGGAGCCTATCCAGGACGCCGTCGTCGCATCGTTGATTTTGGTGGAGCAGCAGTATCGGGCTGACAGCAAGCACTATTCAGCCAGGGGCAATGTAAGGCAAATGTTTGGACATATGCAAGGCTCTTGAAGCACCGTCAGCTCTCGTATATTATTTGCGCACCGGTCACTGGGCGACACGTGTACTTCGATATTGTATTACTGTTGACCGAGCCACCACGCGCCGGTCCTCAGCTTGTTCTCACACCTGTCAGGTGAGTGAACCTCTCTTCGTCCGGATCCTTTCTACCATGAGAGATTCACGGACTGCCTCTATTTCAGGTACTCATGCAGCATGCATGTGTCTCTTTACGATGTTACTGAACCGTGACGGCCCCGCGATGCCAGTACGAGAACCGCTCAGCCTCTAGCCTTGAGCTTGAGGAGCTGCATGAATGCGTGCTGTAAGTGATAGCTCTTCAGCAGCTGGCTAATCGTATCCAGTGCCTCGCCTCCTGAAACTCGCAAAGCCTACGTGCCTTAATTCGAGAACCTCTGCGTTCCATCAGTTGTCTTCTTGTAGACATCTCTCATATGTCGCGTTCTATGCCGTCCTCTTTGCGCAGATCATCAAAGACTCGACTCGTTGACAGCAATTCTTCTGTTTGATTGTCCCTAGGTGCGGACTTACTGTTCAGTCGACATCTAGAGACACTGTTTCTCATGTTCGTCCTTTGCAGAATCGGTGAGTCGCTGCTTCAACATATGATGTAAGATGCCAATATCATTGACGGTGTCCGTATGCTCAGAAATAAGCAGGCTGCTTCCCATCCTCGGACAACAGCTGCGCTCCCAAGTGCTTGCTTGTCTCTTATCTGTTGCCAGGCCCGTAATTTGGCGATGGCTCATCACTCTTCTCAGGTCTGTCTGGCCCTTCATACGTCTTTCAGCCATTTTGCCAGCGCAAAATCCGTACCATCCGCACCCGGTATGCATCTGAAATGTCTGGACTCTGAAGAGCTGTCACTTGTGGTCTTCGCAGCTGACGGCTCCCGCCAATGGCAGAAGCTGCCATCTGTAGATTTTTCAGGACCGCATACCCAAGAACGCGTATAAAGCTACCTCGACTTCTGGGATACGAGGCCGTGAGTTCACTCACCCCCCAACCCGCCCTCACGCGTCCGCGATCGAGATGCTCTTGTCTGTCGCCATATCTCTTCTCTCCCTCCCATTTGCCCTCTTTATAGCTAATTCAGCAGCTTATGTTGTTGAGAAACGAATCCAAAATCAATGCTGTCCCTTGGACACATTCAATGACACGGGTGTCCTGATCAACACCTTCCCCTTCTTCACCTGCGCTTACCCCGACGGTGCTTGTGACTGGGACTCCACCGTACGTCAACTCTACTCGCGCGGAACATATCTGACCTCGGTGTTGTTTGCAGAACGGTCAGCTCGAAAATAACAACCAGCAAAACTGCCCAGGTTTCGTGACCTGCGAGAACACCTGTGATTGTCCTTTGGACAATGGTGGCTTTACGGGCCGCTTGATCACTATGCAAAGTCAAGGTATCCAGTGTGCTTACGCTCACGGTGCCTGCACTTTCAGCGAAGTACGTGAATTCAGTGGGATTGCGTATCAGAAGGGTTGACTGAATATGTTTCATCTCAGGATGGAAATCTGTTCAATGCGACGGGCCAAACGAACTGTCCTGCGACCAATAACTGCGTTAGCAGCTCCTAAATACGTGTCTTCGGTCGTAAAATCGCTCCGTGTTAGGGTACATACCTATTAGCTTGTCGGCTTTGCTGAGCGGAGTGAGGAGGAACAATAGATCAAGACGATATAGTCCTTCAGTGAAACTACGCGCTTGCACAACGAGGGATAGAGGAGTCCTGGAGTAAAAGTAATGGTATTATAGTTGGTCTATGCATATATGAACATTGGCATGAACTAAGGTCGTCGCAACCCGACAGCCACGAGCAATTTATTGAAATCGGGCGTGCCTAGCCCAGTAATAGGATCCCAACCTGGTGATGCGGAGAAGCCCTGAAAGCAAACAATAGCTTTAGTACAATCAACGTACAAGACAACGAAGCAGATGAAAAACTCACGGATGTACCACACCCGCCAGTTATGTGCGTCAGATTCGTCCCCGGATTGTTCCCTCTTGTGACGTCCAGAAATGTCCAACGTCCTTTTGAGTATAAGAAGGGGTTCAAGAATCCCATGGGGCTCCGTCCCGCCGACATAAGCCTATCGTTCAACAAGGCAATCATACCGGCAAACGCAGGCGCAGACGCAGACGTGCCATCCATAACGCCCGTGGACCCGTTGATTGCAACAGTATAAGAGGTGCCGACGAATGATACGTCCGGGAATCCGCGTCCCGTCGCATTGTATCTACCTGCATTGTGGTCACCGAGACGTTTGATGTAGGGTGCTACGAAGGGCGCCTGATACGCAGGTACAGGGAAGACGTCGGAGAAGCCACCAGAGCTGTACCATGCGCCTTCTTCCCTTCCGCTCTCCATGAGCTGAGTGGCACCAACCGAAGTGATGCTGGGAGGAGTTCGAAAGTAAGCATGCCGAACAAGTGGACGAAAGACTGCACTTACTACGGACAGCCGCCTGGTAAGGTGGGTGCGAATCTCGTGCAGTTTCCCTTCAGGTGAGCACCTGTCACACCGCCGTCCCCAGAGGCGAATATCATTGATACTCCTCTCGCACCGAGCTGAGCGTACGCGTTACAAAGACGGCTAAAAATAAATGGTATCATGAGTGCGGAACTGACGCAATAAAATGGAACTCACGTCAGAAGAGCAGGTGAAACATCTGTTTCCTCGGCGCCGTAGCTCGTCGAAATCACCTGAGGAGGATGCTCCTGAGCTAAGAAATGGTGCGCCGTGTCTAACATGCCTGGGAAAATGGATCAAAGTGAGCTTCGTGGTCGGAAGTGGACATCTGAGACTTGACTACTGACCACTCAAGGCTCCATCTTGGAAGTCAGTTCCAACAGAGACGAACACCGTCGGCACACCGGTGGCAATACCGATCGCGTATTCAAGATCCATTGTCTATCTTGCAATTAGTTGTCGTAACATGAATGAGACGCAGATTAATTGACTGACAGCTTCCAAACCACTCTCTTTCGGGTCTTGCGGGTTCGTCCCGCCGTCCAGAGTTTGAAGTGAGAACGAGGTTGAAGGGTCCATGTCCGGCCTGAATTTCTTGAGGAAGGACTGCGAGTGGCACGTGAGCGTCAAGCCGACTCTACAGAACGAGATGTCCGCTCACCTCCAGATCAGCCTGGTTGGCATGCTCATGCATGAGCCCGATAACTCCAAGCTTCTGGTGTGGGTATGTAGCGCTGGTCTTTGGAATGTTGTAGATCCGCTGAATGACTTCAGGAGTAATGGTGGTGATGTTCGGACGTTGAGCAACTTCGTTTCTTCGGTCAAGGGAAGAGGTAGTGAGCGGAGCGGAGTACTGTTGCCTGTGAGTGCGCTGTCTCGAGAAGCTAATGCAAGCAAATCAATTCTCCGCCATTGGGAGCATGCAGTGAAGAGACGTACGATAGCGTGGGATGAACAAGGGTGATGTGCTCCTTCAAGGCCGTCGGAATAGTGTAGTTCATGGTGCGGATAAGCTCAGTTCCTGTCTCCTCCTCCGTGTAGACGTTGTACTGTGCTTCCAGAAGTGCATCTGCCTGATCCACCGTGACGTCTACAACCATCCAATCTCCCGAGTGAGTCGATATCCGGGGCGTAAGACCTTTCGAAGTGAGCCAGCCATATACAGCTTGAACACTCTCATTCCGAGGTGTTACGTAGCGGGCAACCTAGAAGCAACGTGATATTAGCTGTCTAGATGACATAACAGAGATACAGCCACGCACCTCATCCTTGGACAAATGTTGTCCATACTTCGGGTTTCCTGGTGTGCTCACAGCGTACAAGGCGTCGATGAGCGCAGGACTATCGCCTTGCTCCAACGCGATCCGCAGCTTGAACTGATGATCCGCAGGAGCCTTGCTTGTGAAGACGAAACCAGGAGGGGGGCCATTCCGCGACTCGTGGAACCCTGACTTCTGAGCTACCAGAGCCCGGCACGCGAGAATAGAAAGGGAAAAAGAAAGCAAGAAAGAAACGCTGACCATTATGCAGCGACCTGATCAACAGGTGAGCGAAGAAGGAAGGGGGCGAAGTGGCGGAAGGGGGCGCGGACACAACACAAGATGTTGATCCTCTTATGTTAGCCACAGCATCGCAAAGTTTTCTCTGGCAGGAAGCGTTCACCCTGAGACACCCAGCTTCGGGCGAGGCGGCACGGGCGTCCATTTCGTCAGGACCATCACAGACAAGCCGCGGCTTTCAGCGAAAGCGAATAGCTGGCCGATGTTTGTGCGCAATGAGTCTGACACTTGGGCGTAGCTGGCCGATGCATTGGTGCTGTTATACCGCAAAAGCGAGCTGGCGAACGAGAGAAGCCAACTTAGACTCAGTCGTACTTGGCATCTGCATAGGTCCCAGAGCTATGACGTTTGACGCCAAGGGTGTCGTATCAATTGTCGAATTGGTGGGATATATATAAACGCGACATCACCGAGGGGACGCGTTGATAAAGATCGCAGATCTCGTTCTGCGCCAGAGAAGATGATGCAACATACTCGTGAACGCGTGAACATTGGTTTTGACAAAGTTGTATGTCGCTGTGGGCCTCAAGTGAGACTTCCGAGAGACGGCTTGAAGTGAACTCAAGTATGACCACCTGATGAAGGTGTCGTGGTCCCTGTAAAACAGTCAAGAAACCTGCAGCTATGTTGCACAGCGTGGCACTTACATGCTGGCTACACGTTGACACGTTGTAAGTAAGTATGGGCTTGCGGATTACGCCGTCGGGACTCGGAACGAGGTCACGAGCGTTGTAGAGCTGCCCAAAATCAAGACCGACGTCGCCATTAGATCTCCTTTCAGAAAGCGAGCGAGCCCGGATGAGACCTGGAATTTTGGTAAATGGACGATGATATATCGCAGGTATTGGATGGACAGAATAGTCTCGTCGCTGTTGATCTTTTGACAGTTCCAGTAGCGCGTTGCTGAGCCATTGGATGTTGTTTGCCAAGATTAACCACGACCACGATGACCAAAAACCAGAACGTATTTGCAGACTGCAGAGCTCCGAACACAGGCCGATCTTGAGGAAGGCGGGCATGCACCAGAATTCAATCCTATGTGCTGCATGCGTTGGAGGTCACCTGTTGTGAACTTGATGAGTACGCCTTTCATT